>CAVNYN010261606.1:3741-69999 GCA_963692815.1 Nyctanthes arbor-tristis
ATTTCTACAATTTGCCTAACCCGCAAAGAATTAAAGAAATCCCAAGACGCTAAACTACTATTTTTCTTCACAAGACTCTCTGACCCGACCCAAGTGACACCGGAAAAATCAACCCGAGTTTTACCACACCTAATTTTCTACCCTTTGAACAAACCACAAAGAGTTACAAGAAAACTCTTCAAGGTGCTAGACTCACTAATTTTTCTCTCAACTCGCTTGTACCACTTGTGTATAAAAGAAGAAGAAAACATCTCTATTTATAGGCTTCGTTTCCTTGGAAGACAAGGCAATCCTTCTATGATTTGGATTCATTTTCCTCCTAGGATTCTTCTTCTTTCCCTTTCCTTTTCCTTTTCAACTTTGGATTATTTTTGGCAACAAACCCAACACTTAGTACTATAGAAACTGAATGATATTGAAATGGAACTTGCGAAAGGTAGGGCACTTCTACGATTAGGTTTGAAAGCCACATATAGCTGATTTACAGTTTCGAAATGCCAAAATAATATGTTTTCTAAGATTTTTACTAGGTTTTTTGTTCAACATGTGTTTTTTTGCTTCGCCATACAACTACGAAGTGTTATGTTAACTTCATGAATATAATGCATTTTTGTTGCTTAGACAATAATTACCTATCAATTACGAAAACGATGTGATTTTGTTAATTCATTCAGTAGGTAGATGGAGTCTTAAAACACATGCATTTTCAATTGTAAATTGTTTTCTTCTATAGGGTGGGGAACTGAGTTCTGGTGAAGAGTGTGAAAACCCACTCAGATGCCACTAGACTACATGGTTGTGAAATATATATGATCTCGAGATATTGTTATATTTTGTTATTGTTTTCCTATACGCTTATAATTGTCGTATTAACACTGACCACTCCAGCCATATGACTCCATAGAATCATTTTCCTCCTGATGAAATTAACGCTTCTCATATAAGGTCTTGAATCTTGATTTCTTGAACTGAAAAATCCATGAATCAGGATTAATTAGGGTTATGTACGAAAAAAATCATTCTCTTTACACACTTCTTTATTTTTCTTTTTTTATTAAAAATTTTATTAATGTGAAAAGAAATTCTTTTTAAAATTGACCGAACAGAAAGATCTAGGATGCATGTAGAAGATCGTACTATGAGTGATTTAGCAAGAAGTCCGAGCTTATATATGGAATTGTTCACCTGTCAAACCGTATTTGTTTCCACTTTCCACAGCGGGTGTTGTGTACTATTCAATCTTAATACACATTAATTAGTAGGTACAAAGTGTTCTAGCTCGTATAGCTTCGTGCCCACATTTCGAACTCTAATTAATTTAGCCAATTGATATATGTTTAATTGAACATTAAATGATGTGGACTCCTAGAAATTAAGCTTGACAAGATTGATCATTTTAAATGTACACCGAATTATTTTAGTGGCTTCAACATGCTGAAATCACCAATATCGTTACCCAAATGCCTTTTCAATTACATCTTAGAATTAGTTGCTCCAGAAACGTGATTTAATTTTCAGTCAAAGTCTAACTTGTTGATCAGTACATTTACATTTAAATTTGCAAGCTAGTGATATTTCAGTGAGGCATCATTGCTAGTTCAATGTGAATCTATATATTCTTGCCACGTATGCACAAGTAAGAAAAAGTTGTAATATACATAAATAAATAAAAAATTCCTATTTTACGTTTTAGTGAAATAAAGTTGCAAAGAAGAATAAGGTTGTAATTAACTTTTGTAGGCTCATTTGCTACTCAACCACTGATTATTTGTGTGTATGAAACTTTGTAACTGCAAACCAGATTGATAGTTGACAGGCCAACCTTCTTGTCTTTTGGGTGAATTTATCACATGAATCTCACCCCCTCATCACACGCACGCTCTATCATACAATATCTCTTTCCGCATTCAACTTCTCACGTGCCAAAGTCGGCTGCACACGTGTCCCCCCCTCTTTTATTAACTTCTCACGCCATCTTTAATTAATAAATTCAATTCTGTACTACTATATATGTTACTATTAGTATTAATATAGATTAGACTTGTAATTAGTTTATTAATACGTACTAATTAACCAAAGATTGATATATATGCAATTGCCCGTGATATAGATTATTTGTTCAATTAAAAATATATAATATTAATATTAAGCAAATTTCTACGAAAAACAGATAGGGCTCCGTCAATAACCGGACTCTTAATATTAATATTATTATAATATAAATAAGACGAATTGGTAAGAAACAAATATATATTGGGAGTTGGGACCACGATATTTTTAATCAACACTAGGCAAAAAGTTTCTGGACTATTTTATTTCTCTCCAAGGAATCATTAATGGGACTTTTCAATAAAGATAAAAATTATTTATTTATAGAATAAGAAGACTATATAATAGGACTTGTTATGTTATAATCTCCAAGAAGAAAACAAAGAGGAAGTTACCCTAACGTTTCTTCTTCATTTTTTTAAGGAGTACATTTGAGAAAATCTTCACTTTATACATTTTGCGAAAGGGCAATTATATATATATATATATATATATATTACTACTACAAAATTTAATTCGACCACCATATTTTAACCCCACCAAATATAAAAATAAAAATTAATAACCACACCACAATAAAATTAATAACCAATATATAAAAATAAAACATTCTTCAAAAAATAAATTAATAAGATGTAACAAAAAGAAACTTAAAATAACGATGTGGTGTAAGTTTCTCAAATCTCATTTGTGTAATTCTTAACTGCCTTATCATTCATTATTGAACAAAAGAACTCTAAAATTATGTATGATAAAATGGATGGAATTCAGTTGTGGTGTAAATAAAAAAATATTTAATTTATGGTGTGGTGATGAAAATTTGTAATGACAAATAATTATGCTTTGCAAAAAGGTAATTTCAGAAGGTAAAGTAGTAAAATATTATTTTTACCCCTTCTTTTGTTTGAATTTACAATATGTACCCCTAACTTATGGTGCCCTACTACCTCCATGGATTCGTCCTACTCATCCACCCACAAATGCAATTATCAATCGAAACCTAATTAAAAAAAGTTTCGCCAAAATATCATTTGCATGGCCGTGGCGCTACAAAACTGCTGGTTTTTAAAATAATTAATAATATTGACGAATAGTTTTCAACTTCACCCCATAATTGTTAGACATTCATGTAATTACTAATTAGTAAGTGTCCCTAAAACGAATTAACCTGAAACGATGCTCGCCGGTGCGATGCTTGTTGACTTCCAAAGAGAATACAATAGTTTTGTATAACTGAAAATTGAAAAGTATGAAAGGCTACCCTAAAACCATAATATTAAGGTGAAAAGGAAAGAATGGTAAGCAAAGGTACAAATGAATTGAGATGGGAGTGTCGTACGATGATATATTGCATTGCGTCAATGCCAATTTCTATTATATAACTGTCTCTTTTTGCCTAATGGAGAAATGATGGAAAGGGAAATATGATAGAAAGCTAAAGCAACAATGACAGACCACATTCGAGTCCCCTTCAAAAACATATATTTTTAAACAGTACCACAAGTAAAGTTAATTTTGTTTCTTTATAATGTTATTTTTAATATTATCTACTAGCTAGTTTTATTTAGTTTATTATATATATATATATGTATGTATGTATATATGTATGTGATCTAAGGTACAATTTTTACGGTATAAATTATTCTTTTCTTTCCCTCTCTTTTTGATGTCAATTAAATATTCCAATTCTCTTCTTTTTTAGATGCTACTTTTTCCGCTAACTTTTTCTTGACATAGTTTACTTCATGGCCACTGACCCACTTGGGATCATCATATATTACTATGGTAATTTCCCTCAACTGTTCATTGGACGGAATCGCTAATTTCCCTTTTTGCGCTATAAACTTGCTCTAAAAAAAATACAGGGTAACTTCAAGGAAATATAGAGGGTAAAATTTATGACATACAATGAATTTAAAAAGAAAATAAATAATTTGAGTTTCTCTATATTCAAAAGGGGTGAATGAGATCCACGACACGTATAATTGGGTGGAATATTTTGTACAGATCGGAAGAGCGTCGTGTAGATATGTACAACATCATAGAGTGCTAGTCTAAAATCTAAAATAACAAATTAGAAATGCTAATCATGCTCTATGATTGCCCAATAATTGCATTAGATATTCTTAATCAAATTTTTAGAAATATTCTTAATCAAGTTTTATATTATATATTATGATGTATTATACAATAAACAAAGCATTAGCCACACCGAGGTTTGAATATTAACTTTGTGCTAATTTATTTAAATTTTTTTCAAGTAAAATTAGACAAGACAAACAACAGATCTTTTCTGTGAAATTCTGTTTTTAACCTACATATGGTGAATAGCTAGTACTACAAGTCTACAACAAGTATTGTACACAATGTAATTTTTGTCTACCATGCATATTTGGAAACATCAAATTGTGTCTTTTTTTTTAACCTAAAATATAATGGTGATCACTCTGAATTTGAAGGTTATATATATTTGAGTCCGGCCGTCAAATTTCCAGAAAATTGGTTTTGAATTCAAAATGACTTTGTTATATTATCTTTGTATTTGTAATAAGCAAACGATGTACTATATATATTTATGTTATAATAATATTACTGACGCTAGCTAACTAAACTTCAATATAGACTTTAGAAGCAACTACTATTTTAGAAAAAAAAATAAGTGGACAGTGGACCAATCGATAAGCATATCCTCCTTTGTTATCTATTATCGTGCTACACGCCTATACCTAATAAGTAAAAACCAACACATAATAAGTAAAGAAAATAAAATTTCACACGGGTGACTCACAAATTGAATATTTTACCTTCTTTAGATCTGCAAGCGATCTATAATATCTTATAATTATATAAAGTAGAACGGCCAATGATACGATGGTTGATTGTTAATTATTATGTATAAACAAAATTAAATAATAATTAAGAAATAAATAAAAAAGCAACATTTGACCTAACGATGTAAAATATTAACTAACAAATTTCCAAAGATCGGAAGAGTGGGATCTGAAAATACTATGGTTTATGTTTAAGCAACTATTAAAACCTAATATTTTACTTAGTATTTAAGTCCCCACCAAACATTGTATATTATATATTTTATATATTGATCAGTTGACGTTTCTTTCTTGTTTCAGTTTCCTCTCCCATTGGTCCAAAATGTTGAAAGCCAATTATATTAGTGAAGTGTGCTATAATTTTAAATAAGTAAAATGTCAAATTTTGTAGGCATTTTTTAAGTTTTTTTAAAGGTACCATGTTATGTTTACTTTATTTGAAGGAAAGAAAAACATACTACGTACGCGTGACATTTTTAGTTATTGGATATCAATAGAGCAGGTAGGGTGATGTTGTAAATTAATTACTTTTGGAAGGCCCTTTTTATTTATTTTAGTTTTTCAACATAGTTTGTTTTGAAATTTAAGAGTTCGTTATAATGAACCAAATGCATGAGAAGTTCGATCATTATGGTCTAAAAGCAAATCTGGAAAATGGTTTGCAACCGGTACGCGAATGAGCTAATGTAGGAGAATGGAATGGCAATATATCAAAACAAGTGATTGCATCCAACAAATTTAAGTCTACATATAGATTGCATATTGCCAATGACTAGCATACCAAGTCTAGCGAGGTCATTTGGACCCACAATTTACTCAATATACCCCATCAATCTTCTCTGATTTGTCTATTTTGTCACATTCCCCGCTGATTAAGAGTAGACTTACAGCTTGTTTGATGCTCTTTATTTTACCAATTTATAATTTTACCTATCATTAATTTGACATTTGATTTGATAATTATTCAATTACAACCACATATTTTAAACTTTTTTACATTCTCAATACACATTCTGCCTCTCTCCTCATTATAAATTCTCTACATTTTGACAAATAAAAAGCATCAAACAAGCTCTTAACAGTTTCTTTATAGAAATCACATGGTCCCCATTATGTAAACCACGTCGTTATAATTAAAAAAAAAACAAAGAACCTTCTTTTGCGTTTTTACATTTTAACAAATATGATCTCCATAACGTCATTTTCCATTGAAAATTTTGGACTTTAACCATATTATTATTAGATTGATCATAAAAATCATTGAAATTCGGCGAAGTTGAGAACAAGTGACAGCATCAAACTTCGTAATCTTTTGCATTCAAGCTGCCGTAGGAAAAAGGAAAAGTTGAGAATATAAAAATAAATATGTGGACATGAATAGTCCACCCTTTTCAATGACTTAATCCTCAACTCAAATAAATAACAATAATAATGGCCCAAAAAGAAATTTTGATTTCTTATTGGATAAAAGTTACTGAATTATTATAGTAACAATCCAAGGCAGCCAAATTTGAAATTGATGGGCTGTTTTACAGGGAACCAAACAGTAATGTCCTTCTCAATTGGGTCACTTTCCAATCTGGAGGTTACATTAAGTTAAAAGACCAACATTCTCATGGCATGGCTCCACCCTTTTCAAGATTAAAATAGTTTCTATAATAATTTTTTCAATTATTTTCTTTAACTTTTTCCTTTTTCATTTTTTATTTTTTTTATTGGTTTCCCTATATTGACAGCTTGAGATAAAAATGCAATTAAGATCAGTTCTAGTTCAAAACTGCGAGGAGGGGTGGGGGCAAAAAGCAATGGGAGGTATGGACAAACTTTAGGGATAGGGTCCCCGATGATAGCAACGTGAAATATCTCGGAGGTGGTCCTAGGTGGTGCGGTCGGCAAGGGTGGCCGCGGCCACGTGGGAGTGGTGGTCCAGGATGGCCATGAGGTGTTCAAAATGCGTAACGTGGCAAAAAGTGATGGGTGACAGACTGTTGGGGAAAATGCCATGAAATTTTGTAATTATAATAATAATAATAAATAATTAATTATTTATTATTATTATTATTATTATTATTATTATTATTATTATTATTATTATTACTACGGCTTAAAATTAGAAGATGGATTTATTAATAATGCAGTAAAAGTTGGTGAGGGGGTCTAGGCAGCTTTGCGAGGTGGGAGAATTTATTTTTAGTCAAAGACTACCAGGTACAAATGTTACTTTTTTGCTTTGTTTTCTTAGATGGTCCTATTTTTTGTTGAGAATTAAGGTAAATTCTCCGATTACGCCCGTAAGATCGTTGTTCAAGGAATTTAATTGAGACAAGAAAAATAAAAGAACGAAGACAAATTTAACGGACTGTCAAAACTTTCCACTATATGATTAAAGTCGTTACAACCATACAGAATTTTCACTCTCCAAAACTCATCCCCCAAGTACAACAAGAAAAATATACCAAGTTTTACCTCATCTATCAATTTCTACCATTTGCCTAACCCGCGAAGAATTAAAGAAATCTCAAGACATTAGGCTACTATTTTTCTCTACAAGACTCTCTGACCCGACCCAAGTGGCACCCCGAGTTTTACCACACTTAATTTTCTACCCTTTAAACAAACCACAAAGAGTTACAAAAAAACTCTTTAAGGTGCTAGACTCACCAATTTTTTCTTCAACTCGCTTGTACCACTTGTGTATAAAAAAAGAAGAAAACATCTCTATTTATAGGCTCGTTTCCTTATAAGACAAGACAATTCTTTTATGATTTGGATTCCTTTTCCTTCTAAGATTCTTCTTTTGTCTATTTCCTTTTTCTTTTCAACTTTGAATTATTTTTGACAACAAGACCAATATTTTTGTAAAGTGGATTTGACAACTATTATTAGAACCTTTATTTTGCATTTAATTCAATCATTTTTTGGTTTGAAAAATTATTTGCTTTCCACTCTAACTTTGTTTAAATTCACTTAAATTTATAAAAGTATGAAAGTTTATGTCAACATTTTCGCGCGCTTTATGATTTTCAAAACCCTGCTTTTAATGATAATCAATATCGTTCGGGTCTGCTTAATGGGGGGATAAATGAATTTTAATGAGTACTGTATATCGTACCCCATCTAAGCAAAGCCCCGTCCTTTATAATCTAATTGGGCCTATCCATATATTAGGCCTACATTATTATTAGGTGGAAAACAAAAGAAAAACAAAGTGAACCTGGGACTCTGTTTACATGTCTGCACTATTTGGGCCTAGACTTTTCTCTAAATGGGCTTATTGACTGTCCAGTTTTTTCCCTAACCGTTGGGCCCAAAACTAGAATCCTTTGCATCTCGCAAAATTTTTTTAGAACAATTTAAATTTAGAAGGGGATGGTAACTCAAATTAGAGTAAAATTCTCGATAAAGAGTGCTTTTACTACCAAAGCAGTCCCTTTAGTCGGAAAATAAAATTCATTTGATGACTCTAGTCTTATATTTTGTCACACTTTCTTTAAAAAAATTTATTATTTAGATGCTCTTTGATCAATGCTGAATTTTTTATAAGAAGAATAGTAATGATACTTTCTTTTACCTCTCTACTTGTTGTGTGAGGATAAATTTCATAGACAAAAAGTCACATTTGTACACACTAAGACACCAAACAAATAAGCAGAAGGAAAAGAAACATTTTCCTTGAGAAAGATTTTTGAACAAGATCTTCCCTTGTATTTAAATAGATGAATTAGGAAAAGATTTAGGATATGACAAGTTATTACCAGGAAATGCAAATGAAACTATATTATAAATATAACTTTAATTAATCCATAAAAATTGCTTTCTTCTTTTGTTTTCCCTCGTTTATCAAGATCGGATCATCAAAAGTCAACGGCAATAATTTGGAGAGTCCGTCATAAATATATGTGGTCCAGAGTCCAGAAGAAAGAAAACTTAAAGTGCCTGGATTGCAAAATTCTATAATTTGCGAGGCCTTAAAGGAAATTTATATTGTTAGCAGCAAACAATGAAAACGGATAAAACAAAGCAACTAAAAATATGCACCAACCAACCGTTAGTTTGTATTATTGAATCCGTTTGATTGGTCCAATAATAATCATGAGGTGTTTATATATTTAAATCTACTTGCATTATTTGTCATTTTAGATAACATCTCTTTATGTTGGTTCATCAATTATAAAATGTCTCCCTCTCACATTCAGTAATTAGCTCATCATCTAAGTTCGGCGCATCTTGATCTAGAATATTTGAAAAGACTTTGTTTTCTTTTGATATATAAGATATTATTGATAATCTTTGTAGATATGTGACATTGACATGACTCAAATTCCATAACGGAGTTCCTTCGTTATTTAAGATAGAGACTAGGTGGCGTGAGACACAAACAAGGGAACATACTTTTCAAACAATAATATGGTAAAAAATTAATGTTCCTTGAAGTTCAAGGGGTTTATTAGTGGATCCGATCTTGTTATAAATGCAAATTATTACGGCTAGATTTTTTATCTTTCATCAACTTTCTCATGTTATAATTTTCTTTTTTCCCACCTCTATAAGTCGAAAATATTTTTTGATGTGTCCAATTGATGTCAGAGACCTTGAAGTCAGGAATCTATTTCGCTGTACTTTTGTTTAAACAAACCAGCCCAATTCAAGAAAAGAAAAGGGATTGTTTTCCTTTTCGTATAGAAAAATGAACCCCGTCGGTGCAAGGTGCAAAGTGCAAAAGTACCTTTTGAGTCAGAAAAAAGAAAAAAACAAAAAAATAGGAATAATTTTCCGCATGGACCCCATCACCCATAAATATTTTATTTTTATCCACTTGTCACAATTTAATAGCATCATATATACTTACAACCTGACAGACAAATCATATGGCCATCTATTGGAGTTTGGCTTCTGGAAAAAAGAAGAAAAAGCAAAAATCCACATCCAAAAACTTGCCTTCTTGTGTTCTTCACAGCCATTACAAGCCAAGTTTACCATTTGAAGCCAATCTGATGCCAAATAAATTGTTAAAACCTGATTCTCTCTCTCTCTATATATATATATATATATTTGGGTGTTAATTTTTTTTTTTTGGTGTAAAACAAAATGTTAAACGGCAATGGAGTTCGAGAAAGAAATTTTTAACCGTATAACTATATTGAAATGGGTCACGCCTTAATTATTGAAGTGACTACACCTTGATAAAAAGAGCATCGTCTCATGTGACCACCATCCTCTTTGAGCGTTCTTGGTGCGACACAGGCAAAGTGAGTCTCACCTTCCCTTGTCAACAGGAAAAGCTAGCAGTAATGGGTTTTTGACATTTAGTGGACTAAATGGTGGGAAAAAAGGGGGTTTAAGCCAAAAGTCCCACGTCACAAGAAATGGAGAAAATCTTCAGACGGTTTCATTTTGAGTTATCTTCAATTTTCCCAAAAGTTTGTATTAAAAATTCTTGCATCATCTTTCTCTTAAACAGTGACAAAATAAAAGTTTTGCATCATTTGGCTTCTTATATTTGCGTAGAATTCAAGTACCACTTGTCTACTTTCCTTTCTTTAACTGGATTGTTCTCCTCATAGTCAAGAAAAAATGAGTGCAGATTTGAAATCATGGATTTGCATTTCTCTTTGTTCCGCTGTAGAATGATTTGTCTGGTGAGTGAGTTACATATGCTGCTGGATATGGTATATCTTTTGGGACCGGGTCACCTCTTCTAATTCTTGTTGGTGACTATGCTTTCAACTGGTAAATTGGATTCTTTCTCTGATCTGGCGTTCATCAGATTCCTTGAAATTCTGCAGATTCTTCTACTGTTTGTGGTGAGCTTTTGACACATGATAAATTTTTCCTCTTTTATTTATCCATTTTTGGTTGTTGATTAGTTAATTATCCCGAAATCTAAATCAGACTGCGATCTTGAAAAACTAAATCTTTTCTCCTGGATGATCAGGTGGGTAATTTTTGTTTTGAGATTGCTAAATGGTTGGCCTTCTGAATGGGCAGGAGTTTTGAGATGTCATCAGGAATTAGTTCCGTAGATAATTTGTATTTTTTCTTGGAAAATAGGAAAATTTTGGCTACTTGTGTGAAGTCTGTCATTTCTGTTGCCTTTACATTTCGTACTCATTTTCTTTGGATTCCTGGATTATTAGATGTAAGAGATTCCCATCTGGGGGGATTGAATTCCTTCACGTGACAATCATCTTGCGGTGATTAGTGCTTGAATTTGAGATAGTGATCCAAATAAGTCCATCAATATTCCCCTTCTAGGGAAAAATATGCTCAAGATTGCTTTTTGGAGTCAATTTTATTATGGGGAATCTTATTCGAATGAACACACTCAGTCTGCAGGATTTAGTTACCAACGTATAAGAGGATAGAAACTCTACTTATGGGTTGGCTAACCAAGATTTTCAAGGGTTCAAGCCACAAAGTCTCGGAAGGTCAGTATAATGGGAGATATGAAGATAATCCGGTTAGGGAAGAACCTCCTGCTTCAGCGGTAATCCTTGATGTTCACTGGTTTCACTTCTTTTCCACATGCATATGGTAAAAATGTTCCAATGTTGTAGTACAAACGTACTTCCATATGCATATAGTGCAAATGTTCTGAGGTTGTAGTGCAAACGTGCTTTTTCCGTTATTCTTGCACCATCTTCTTCTTATATTTGCACCTGAAATGCAGGATGCATGGTCAGATTTTGACCAAGAAGAAATTGATCGTGCCATTGCGGTCTCTCTTGCTGAACAAGAAGATGTTGATCACGCAGTTGCAAGGTCTCTTGCTGAAGAAATGTTGATCACGCAATTGCAAAGTCTCTTGCTGAAGAAGATGACTCTGTAGATGAAGAAGATGCATCTGTTCCTGAAGAAGACAACAAAGAAAAGACAGAAGAAGATGAGAAGGGAAAGAAAGTGATTGGTAACTTCAGCAAGCAAGTCACTTTCATTATACTAAATGTGTATAGTTCCTTTTGAGTTCTCACTAGTGTCTTATGTGTCTCTTCAAAGCCCCCCTTGTGAAATGGCAATATGATCTTAGGAAATTTAATACTTAATATATACCTTAAAGGCACGCTCTCTTGACTAGGCTTGAAAGTAATATATGCAACTGTTTTAATAACTCATGTGGCTTTCCTATCGGTGTTCCATGGAAATATAAGTGGCACTAGTAAAGAATCTGTGAGAAATGCAGTGTGCCCGTATCTTATTTATTACCATGTAGTTTGTTGGCATCTGTTACTCTGCTTAAATTTGAGTTGTTTTGGGTGGGGGAAAAAGTACCAATTTTTTGAATTTCTACACGAGCACATTGCAGTTTAATTGATAATTGCCAACTTAAAGATGTTGATTTACAGATACTGAATCTCAATCTCATTTGGAAGAAGACGAACTGCTTGCTAAGGCTCTGCAGGAAAGTCTGAATGTGGAGTCTCCACCTCGATATGATTATGGAGGTTTCTTTCCACCTTATCCATTCTACTATCCCTCAGGGTACAGGTAATTAGTTCTCCTTTTGATTTGCATCTTTTCATATTTGAAATTATTTTCTGTCAAACGTTGGAGCTGTAATCAATTATAAGTTAATCAGACCCAATTAGTGAAATATATTCCTTAAGAATCGGGCTAGAAGAAGATTTGACATGACGTCCATGGAATTTGTTTTATAGCCTTGCTTTTTTTAGCTAAGTTCTGAGCTATTAGTCCTATTTCTTCCCCATGTGCTTCTAATTTTATCACCGATGTACTTTTAATCGGATACAATACACTGAGGAAACCAGGTCTATTTCGATGGCGTCCTTTGTGCATTTGACAGAAATCTAGTTGTCAATTCTTTCTTTTTTATATACAGCTCACACAGCTTCAATTATACCATTGGCATTCTACAAGAAGGCATTCAACTCACCCACCCATCAAGAAAGGGTATGAGTGGTATAAATTGGCGAGGAAATGCATATATTAATGACTCACTTAATTGTTGCGATCAATATATGAAGACTGGAAACTTTGGATCATCTGATGCTAATTGTCTTGAATTTGGGCATAGAGTGATTTTACTTCAAATGGAAGGCCTGTAAAGCACTAGATTGAAGAGATAATCTGATCATCTGAAGTCTCTTTTCTCACATCATTTGGGTTTTGGAGCTAATGCAGCTCTTTTTGCAGGATCTGTGCAGGTTGCAATGGCGATATTGGTCATGGAAGATATTTGAGTTGCATGGGGGCTGTTTGGCATCCAGAATGTTTTCGCTGCCATGCTTGCAATCAGCCAATCTCTGATTACGAGGTCTAGAATTAGAAACTTGAAATATTTGAAGTATCTGATTTTGGTTCTAACTAATGCTTTTGGATGCTTGATGTTACTCATTTGTGTTCCTAATCATCAGTTAAGAGGTCTAAGTACATTTTTTCTTTTACATCAATTCCAGTTTTCATTATCTGATAATCGCCCTTACCACAAATCCTGTTACAAGGAGCAGCATCACCCCAAATGCGATGTCTGCAAGAATTTTGTGAGTATCTATTATCCGTCAAGCGATAATGTATTCTATACGATCGTATTTCTCAGATTTTCTCATCTAGTCAGCTAAATTAATAGCTCATGTCACTAGAGAATGATAGCTGTCAAGAAATAAATGAGAAATTATACCAATATTCGCTAACTGAATGCCCTTTCCTTTTTCTTTTTTCTAATTTTTCTCCATCATTCTTGATTTGAAACTGCACCAGGAACTAAACTACATGAAAATAGAAAACTTCTAGGAGGGTTCTATTCTATTAATCTAACTATGATTATATTATTCCAGCATCTACAATGCAGGACACTGTGAAGTGTTTTTGGGGGGCCCGGAGAGAGAGAGAGAGAGAGAGGATGTTTTGTATTGGAGATTCTCTTAAAGGTTATGTGATGAAGAAGTGCTGACAATTCAAAGCTGCACAAAAACCATCTTGAATAGCAAGATGGTGGTGATTGAGCCATGAAAGTTCTCAAATTGGCACTTTCTTCTGGAATTCAACTATTTCCTGATAGGATATGCTGAACTAGGAAGTTCTCATTTTTACAATCCTAATATTGCATATACTAATGTCCATTTAGGTTAATAGATTTCCTTAGCTGAATTCAAATGGATAAGCGGAAACAAGAATCATATTGGCCAACGACAGATAGAAGGATGAACGTGTAGGATTTGCTCGGTGGTGCTTTCAAGTTTTGCACTTCCATCAATATTTTTCCAAACTAGACAGAGGTCTTACAGTACAAAATACAGCTTTCCATCTTAATTAGCTGTAGACAGGGACGGAGCTGAAGATAGAGGTTGGGAGACTTTGTATTTCATCAAAGAGTAACAGAAATTGTAGAAAGAGTAAGATCACCTATTAAAATTGTACTCAGTGAGGTTTTACTAGAAAAATAAAGACTCATAAATTAGATGTGGAAAAATTAATTTTTGCATGTCCAAACCCCTTAATGTTTTCTATTTCTTGTATATTTTTTCTGAAAACCTGAATAAAATGTATGTTGTTGAGTAGAGTTGTTTCTTTAGAGATTATGATAGGATTTTAGATTAGCTTAATCGAATCGGATAAATTAATAGTTAATGACTAAACTGATCTAAAAAATTTAAGTTAAATTTCATTTAAATATAAAAAATTTTTGTCTTGGACTGCACTAGGCTGTAGAGTTAAACGAAATTATCATTTCACAAGTTTATGAGACATTGTAGACATTCTAATTTCATCTTCACCTTTGCTTGTTAAGGCTATATTGTTACACTGAATAGAACAAAGTTAAAACTGTTTTGTACCTTTCTGAATACCATAATAACCGTGTGGTAGCTTTGTTCTTTTTTGCATAATTTTCTATGGACATAGATCCCTACAAATGCAGCTGGCCTTATTGAGTATAGGGCACATCCTTTCTGGCATCAAAAGTACTGTCCATCACATGAGCATGACGGAACACCTCGTAGATGCAGCTGTGAGAGAATGGAGGTTGTTTCTGAAACAATGTTCTAAAATAGAAAGAAAACTTAAAGAACATGAAATTTTGCCAACTAATGTCAATTTTTTTGAGCCATGCAGCCAGTAGATGCTAAATATCTGATACTTGATGATGGCCGGAAGCTATGTCTAGAGTGTTTGGACTCCTCAATAATGGATACCCATGAATGCCAACCCCTCTATCTTGAAATTCAAGAATTTTATGAAGGTTTAAATATGAAAGTGGAGCAGCAAGTCCCACTGCTCCTGGTTGAGAGGCAGGCCCTAAATGAAGCCATGGAAGGAGAAAAAAATGTAAGGGTCATGCTTTATTAACATTATGTTGTAAAAAGTTCCAACTTTTGTAATATCCGTCTTGTGGCCAGGGTCATCATCACATGCCTGAGACTAGAGGACTTTGCCTGTCAGAAGAGCAGACCGTCAGCACTGTATGATTATCTTTCAACATATTATTACTATTGCTATCATAATATTGTGAAGTCATGTTTTTTATTTTCTTTAAAATTGAAGTTGGTGCTTATGTTCCCAAAACTCTAGATTTCGAGGCGGCCGAAAATTGGTGGATATCGGATTGTAGATATGTTTACCGAGCCTTATAGGCTAGTTCGACGATGTGAAGTGACAGCAATTCTTATCTTGTATGGTCTTCCTCGGTGAGAATTATTTCCATTCTTGCCTCTAAATAGTTAATGCTTGCACTTCCCCAATAAAGTAAGAAGCGTCTTTCCAATTCAGGTTGTTGACTGGCTCAATCCTTGCTCATGAGATGATGCATGCATGGCTGAGACTTAAAGGTGATTTTCATGAATTAGAATTGAGCTTGTTATCTTCAATGACATTGTCCAGGACTATCCAATGCTCATTGACATTCTTCACACCAAGGTGCAAGATAAGTTGAACTCTTGATGCATGCAGGTTACCCAAATCTAAGTCCGGAAGTGGAAGAAGGTATCTGCCAGGTGTTAGCTCATATGTGGCTAGATTCTGAAATTATGGCTGGTTCTGGTAGTAGTGCAGCTTCTACTTCATCATCATCTCCATCCACTTCCTCATCAGCTTCATCGTCGTCTGGTTCTTCAAAGAAGGGCAAACGATCACAGTTTGAAAAAGAACTCGGTGAGTTTTTCAAACATCAGATTGAGTCTGATACTTCAACAGCCTATGGAGATGGTTTCAGACAAGGCAATAAGGCTGTGCTCAATTATGGCTTAAAGAGAACACTTGATCATATTCGGCTTACTGGAAGCTTTCCGTGTTGACTTCATTGGCGATTCCTCTGGATTTTCCACTCAGACATCATTATGTTGGTCTTGTGATACTAGTTTGCACAAAATTAAATAAGCAAGAACATAAAGTTTTAGGCGGGAAAAAAAAAAGATGAACGGACTATAAGCTGGTCCGAAAGAACGAATACGTGCTGCTTCTGTTCTGTGTGACTCTTGACATGGGGCACCCCATGTTTGCTGACAAATATGCATACAGCATACATAAAGGTATATACACGTTCATATTGGACATAGGCAAAACATATTTTCACTTTTTTTTTTTTTGAAAGACATATTTTCACTTTTTAGTGTCATAGTATTATGAAAAGAAGAAAAGATTACATGCATTGGAGACTATTTGCAATTAATGAGCATTTCTGTGTTTATTCATGCCATCTATGATTGGATTTAGGTTGACATAAAGGGTATAAAAACAAGAACAAGAAAGAGTTGAAGGACAGCAAAATAGATTTTTTTTAGCCTTTTCTTTATTTAATTTTCGTGGTCTCAATTCTAAAAAGAATTTGAATGCGGTTAAATGCCAAGGAAAAATAGGAAAATATAGCCAATAATGGCAATTGGGCCTATCAATTCAACCTTGCCAAAGGACGTGAGATATAACACTCTCAATGTGTTATGACAGACAAAATGCACATATTGATCCAACTTATAAGTGATCATATAGATCAATATATGACCCAGATGAAGATTCTTTTGATGCTGTAACTGTTGCTGATATACTTCTAGTATTGGCATAAGTTTCCATGAGTTTCAAGTACAATTGTAAATTTGTAATGTCATATGCATTAAACTCTCTCTCTCTCTCTTTCTCATTTTCATATGTCATCATTATTTTGGGCTTCAAGAATCTGAATTTTATATTGGATAATCATTTTGAATGGGCAGGTATGAACACAAAAGAGATACTGTACAAGGCATCTTCAATTGTCTGTTCCATTTGATCCTCATGTAAAGGACAAAACAGACAAGATTATTGTTATTACAAACTAGATAAATTTAAGGTTAACGACAACCAGCAGTGCAAAAAGAATACCATATTCATTGGGGTCGACATCACATATTATCTTAATCTTTCTGATAGCTTCTTACATATAATTTAAAAGCAAGGACGAGTTCAGACGTGTGCTCTTCCGATCTTTTGTAATAAATTAGATATAGTTCTTTCCAAGGACTCCATCAGAGAAAGAATCACCATTAAAAAATTAGTCCAACAGTGACAGTTTCCTCCACTTGTTTGTTCTGATACATCACAATGTCAAGATTTTTGTTAAATCATTGATAATTTTTCTTCAGATATTGTATCAACTGTTAATAACATCCAGACAAAAAGCTGCAAAATACATAACTTTTATAGACATTTAGTTTACAATCCAAGATCAATGCAAATGGCAGTTAATTCTCTGCTCTCAACCTTTTCGTTGTTTCTTATCTTTTCAATCTCCCTTGTCAGTGCCCAATCACCTAATGCTGCAGACACAAATTTTACGTGCTCCAAGGACTCACCAGTATCTTGTGAGACATACCTTTCTTACAGGGTCAGATCACCTTATTCAGATCTTGTGAATATATCAGATCTGTTTGGAATCAGCACGTCGGATATGGTAAGAGCTAATCATTTAGCATCGGAGAATGCTCAACTGATTCCTGATCAGCTCTTACTGATACCTATCATGTGTGCCTGCAACGGATCAAATTACTTCTTTAATGCCATGTACAAGATTAAGAAGGATGACACCTTCTATTCGGTTTCAACCAAGCCTTTTCAGAACCTCACGAAATATCAACTGGTAATGGACATGAATCCCACGTTAAAAGCAAACAACTTGACGATTGGAGACCAAGCAGTCTTCCCTTTACTCTGCAAGTGTCCTGGAAGTTCATATTTGGACAAGGGAGTTAAACACCTTGTTACTTATGTCTGGCAACCGGGTGATGACATAGAGTCTGTGAGTACGATGTTTCAGACATCAGGGCCGGATGTCAAAGTGGAAAACAATAACCGAAACTTCACTGCTGCAATATGTCTTCCCATTTTAATACCAGTAGCACGGTCCTTTCCAGTTCTACTGCAACACTTTTCTCCTTACACCACTGGGAAGAGATCAAAACATCATTGGTTTCTTCTTGCGATTTTGACTACTGTTGTGGCTCTTCTGATTGTTTTTTCAGGTATATTGGCTTACATACACCTTCTGTACAAGAAAAGGAGAACACTGGCCCGGAATGGTTCTTCGCTGGAAATTTCTGATCTGCTTCCTTCCAAGAAAGTTTGTAAAGATGAAATGTTTACAGCCAAGACCATTCAGGATAAGCTGCTTCCTGGAGTTTCAGGATATCTTGGAAAGCCAATAATGTATGATCTTCGGGTGATTATGAAGGCAACTATGAACCTGAATGAACGATACCAAATTGGAGGGTCAGTGTACAAGGTGAAGATGGACGATCAGGTCTTTGCGGTAAAGAAAACGCGAGATGCTACAGAGGAGCTTCAGATACTGCAAAAAGTAAATCATGCGAACTTGATGAAGCTAATGGGAGTTTCCTCTGACAATGAGGGGAATGTCTTCATTGTTTATGAATATGCTGAGAATGGATCACTAGATAAATGGCTTTCTCCCAAAGTTTCATCTTCTTCCGGCTCAGTAAACTACCTAACTTGGAACCAGAGGTTACTTATAGCCCTAGATGTCGCGAATGGTATCCAGTACATGCATGAGCATACTCAACCTAGCATCGTCCATAAAGATATCAGAACAAGCAACATACTCCTCGATTCTACTTTCAAAGCCAAGATCTCAAATTTCTCTACAGCCAGGCCTGCAACTTTCTCTATCATGTTAAAAGTTGACGTGTTTGCTTTTGGAGTCGTCCTTCTCGAGTTGCTATCAGGCAAGAAAGCTATGGAATCCAAAGATACTGTCGAATTTGTGATGCTATGGAAAGAGATTAAGGGAATCTTGAAAGATGAGGATCACAGAGAAGAAAACCTAAGGATGTGGATGGATCCGAACTTAAAGAACTCGTACCCCATTGAAGGTGCTCTAAGCTTGGCAACCTTGGCAACAGCATGCACATCAGATAAATCCTCCGAGAGACCAGGAATGACAGAAATCGTCTTCAACCTATGCATTCTCACTCAGTCGTCTCCAGAGATTTATGAGAGGTCTTGGACCTCAAAATTTGAAGTTGAGGAAGTTTTGCCTGTTATCAATCCCGTTGTAGCTCGTTGATTCAATTTCAGCATATATTGATATAATCAGAACCCAGAAGTTTACATTTGTAATTTCTCGTATCATGTAACATAGTAGAAAAACTGAAAACAATCGTGTACAAATTTTGTTGCATAGAAAAAATTTATATAGAATGCATTAGCCATCTTTTGTATACTGCTTATGTCAAGGTTTTCATCTCTGAATAAAAAGATCAGCTATTTCAACAATTATATGAAAACAGTGTTGTTTGGTTCAATTACTAACATTTGAACTACAAAAATATGATATAGACACGGACACTACTGAATCCCGATTTCAATAGAAAATGATTGCGAGTTCTGGACATCTAACTGGATCTTCATCAAAGCTGAAACAACTTCAGCCATGCTCAATCTGTTTTCCGGTTCTTGTACCAAGCATGTGACGCTTACTTTGACCAGGCGCAGTGCAATTTCAGTTTGATCAATGTTAAAACCACGAGGATGCCTTACTTGGAGAAGAGGGTCGATTAGGTTCTTAATCTCAGTATTCATATTTGTTCCCTCCATGGTTGAAATTATTGTTTCTGACAGAAAAAACTTCTTTCCCTTTCTCCATGAAAACTGCTTCTTTTCCCGTAATAAGTTCTAATAGAACAATCCCAAAGGCGTGTACATCCATTTTTGGAGTCACATTTCCATCTCGTAAATACTCAGGAGCCATATAACCTTTTGCTCCTACAACAGAGCTTGCATGGTAATTCTCATTTCTCTCAGCTAAACTTGCAAGTCTGAAGTTTGCAATCTTAGCCTTTAGATCTCCAGTTAGTAATATATTGTGAGTCCCAATGTCCTTATGCACATATGCTGGAGAAGTGAAGTTGTGAAGATAGTGTAGCCCATTAGCAACATCTAAAGCAATAAGGATCCTGTGATTCCAGGAGTGCACATGTGGGCAGTTCTCTTTCTGAAGCCAGTTGCCTAAAGATCCGTTTTCCATGAAATCATAAACAAGATAGACATCTTCATCATGCTCACAGACACCGTATAGACTGATCAAATTGAAGTGATTGATCTTACTAAGAATCTCAATCTCCTTCCTTACATCTGCTCGCGTCATTTTTATGGCTACTAAATTTCCATTAAGAACCCCACGATAGACAGAACTGCTCAGCCTCTTTTGTGCACTGAAATTTCCGGTAGCTTCCACCAATTGTTCAAATGACTATATTTTCAACATTTCCCCAATTCCAGCAGCTTTATCCAGGATATGCTCCTGTAGTTCCACTGCCTTTTCCCCTTCTTACTCTTTGACCTTGCTTTGTTTGAGCTGTTTTTCCTGTAGAGGGAAAAACCAAGAAACAAAACAAAACAGAAAACTGCTAGTGAAGCACCAATTCCTATTCCAATATAAAGTCCCTTAAAGGATCTTTTGTGCTTTTCTCCAAGAGTTACTGGACTTGGATTATTAGAACTAAATGTTGGGTAGTAAGTTCTGGTTTCAGAGCTCAAGGGTTCTGTTTGGAGAGGGATCAATATAGTTGTAAAGGGAAAAATTTCTGGATTTTCATCAGAAAACCCATTGGCATTTGTTACGATTCTGCTGCTGACATTGAACCGATCGCTAACTGCAGTAATGTTATCTTTCCAAGTGATCAAGTATGTCAGTAGAAACTTGGTGTCATTCGATCTATCTGTTCTTCTGTGGGACAAGCACATCTAAGGGGCACGTGCAATTTGAAACCTGGGTGCAAATCGGATTCACCATATGAATTCTCTCGCATTAGTGCATTGCAAGTTGTTAGCCCCTGATACGTGTTGTTCGCGATTGTGAAATAAGTTTTATCAGATCGACTTGAGAGACATAAGATGTGTTGGCCCGATAATATTGACCTGAGCAGGAACAAGTTACAGGAACTATAACTTCTTTGTCTGAAGGCAAGATGTCTGAACTTGAGATATCATTAATTTTTGCAAATTCCAAAGGGTTTGAAGATGTAAGATTTGAGATAGAGGAGACTAAAACATAAGGAGGCTTGGTTCTGAAGATTAAGAAGGCCTTGCAGGAATGCTTTTCACCATTGCAGGCATAAAGAAAAGCTGGAGATGGTCCTGTTTCATCGGTTTGGTTGCAATCCAAAGCCGAGTTTCCTGAATAATTCTGTTGCGCAAGGGAACTCAAAGAAAAGAAACTAAGTATGATAAAAAATCCAAGCAGACACTTGCTCATAGTGAAAGATTGTTCACAGATCCAATAAGAGGCAAAAAGTGTAAAACCCGAAGCACTAATCCTGCCGAAGCAGATTTGGTGGCTTTGTAAGATATTTACAAGAAGAATCTTGACCGAGTAAAGGAATCAGCAACTTATTTTGGCAAGAAAAACTTGCTCCCGTGTAATATATTGCCAGAAAAGATCCAACTGTTCTATTAAACAACTATGGACTTGTAGGATCTGATGTGTAGCTGTGCATAAATAATTCTTGAGAACGAGCTGCCTAGACAACATATGAAAAAGACTTCATGGTTAAGAACAGGTAGAACGCTTGAAATTTTCATTTCTTAGAATAAACAATATCAGCTTAGGCCAGCGAGAGTTGAACAGAAGCTATCTGGCAGCATGTACAATGGGAAAATTTGCAGTACAAGATGGAAAAATATCACAAAAGCTTTTATTTTGTGAGATGAGATACAAAACAGACAAGTGCATATATATAATGCGCACAAAAGCATATTCTTCACCACACAAAATCTGCAATAACACCAAGTATAATATGGAAAGATTATTACTCTTTAACCAACTACTCAAGCCCAATTATATTGACTAATTCAAGCAGCTGCAACTGGATTGCAGTAGATAAACCTACAAAAAGTACAAAATTATTCCCTGATAGGACATCTTTTTGGTATCTTCTGCTTGCCGTTTCACTTTCCTTCCAGAAGCCGGCCTTCATCCACCATCTTCAGTTGATTCTGAAAGCCGCCAATACGGTTACAGTGTCAAACTTAAAACTTAACTCGGGCTCGGCTACCTGCCTTGATGCCTTTGAGACTTCACATTCTTGAGTTTTGTTATCGTTCCATCAGGTTGATCCTTGCATTATGTCCTTTTAAAGTTTAGTACTCCACAAGTCAAAAATTTTTATGGTTCTGCATAATGAGGTCGAGCCTATGAAAAGGGATGGCAACGCGAAAGGCCTGCTGAAAAAATTTCCGAGACCCACCCCTCAACCCACCAAAAAAATCAGGTCGGGATTTGGTCCCATTTAGCAACCTGTTTATTATCATTCTTCTTGGTTTTCTCTTTTAGATTTTTTATTTATTTTAAAATTAATCTAATTTAAACGTGGAGGTTCATTGCGAGTCAAGACCGTCTCAAATTCCAGCCCCCCTCCCCTCTCAATACACTGGCTCATATTGGCCCAGTATATCTATTTTTTCATTACTGATGAACAACAGGACGTTATCCATATTTAGATCCAGCCAACCATCCAAAACAAAAATCTCAAACTCTCCGAAAATGTGAACCAAAGAAAAAAAAAAGAAAAAAGAAAATAAAATTAAATAAAATAAAACAGAGAACCACTTCCCGTGATCAAAATCTTCACGCTTCTTGCCCATCTGCAATTCTCTATCTTCAATGGAAACCATTCTTTCTCCTCACTCTTTCTGTCCACTTTTGAAGACTCCCCCTTTATCCTCCCCTTCTCTGCAGCCCAAAACAAGTTCTTGGCTTGGACCCATTTGCTGCAACTTCAGAAAACGATCTGTTAAGCAATCTTTGTCGACATCCACGAGTTGGTTTTCTCAAGTGCATCATGGACTAGCAGCCCTCGCCGTCTCTTTGGCGCTGAACTTTTGCCCAGTATTGCCAATAGAATCTGCATTGGCCTCTGAATTTGATGTTTTAAATGATGGTCCTCCAAAGGAGTCATATGTTGTTGACGATGCAGGGGTTCTCAGTCGTTTGACAAAGTCTGATTTGAAGCGATTGTTGTCGGATTTGGAGTCCCGAAAAGGCTACCACATTAACTTTGTCACCCTCCGCAAGCTTACTGTAAGTGTTTCTATTTATTTTGCTGCATTACTCCCTGTTGTCAAAAGTAAAATCTCTTGTTGCAACTTGAATGAATTAGATTCTGACTCAGATGTATGAATATCATGGTAACCCCTTATTTTGATGAATCATTTCTTTGGGAAAAAGAAGACTGTAAACACTTGTAAATACTTGTAATTTTATAATGTTGTAGCTGGTGGTTTTATGTTTAAGAATGCAAATATGACTTCGGTGTCATTTTACAATTGCTTCTGTTGAACCAAACAATCAGGATAGGTAACACGTCTTTAAGTAGCAATAAATCTTATCTGGTATGGATTGAGATATTTTTCATAAATGGGAGGCAATGTGTGTATATAGAAATACAAGTTATTAGAATGGAGACATTTGAGAATTGAAAGTTAGTTTTCAACACTGACTTACATAAATGTAATGTGCCAAAGAGCAAAGCCGATGCGTTTGAGTTTGCTGACCAAGTTCTGGAACGATGGTATCCCACTGTAGAAGAAGGCACCAACAAGGGCATAGTTGTGCTTGTCACCAGTCAAAAGGAAGGTGCGGTTACTGGTGGTCCTGATTTCATCAAGGCTGTTGGAGATACTGTTCTTGATGCAACTGTATCAGAGAATCTTCCAGGTATTGAATCAATTTCTGCCCAGAGTGTGATAAGTGTGCTAAATGCTGTTGGTAGGAAAATGTAGTTAAGTGTACACTTCTGATGGAAATGATTATGGTTGATGGCTACTCGAAATCCACCGACACCTTGTTTCATGCTAGATAAAACTAGCAGTTTTTGGTGGATGTCCGTGGAGGAACATCAAAGTCTCGATTTGAGAGTTCTACAAACCAACTAAAGAAGTCCTCAAGAAGTTTTCTCCTAATTTTATAGATGATCATAAATTTGTACCCATTTGGATTTTGCAGAGGTGGCATTTTAACACAAGATATGGTTTTTTCACTGTGCCTTGACAATTTTTTTCAGCGTGAAAAATAGTTGAAGGAACTAAATTAAGTAGAAACTTTTTTCTCATTTCTGTTTCCACCTTGACTCTCAACAAACATTACCAACCTCAACGTGTTTTATTATATGAAACTCCACCCTGGCACCATATCTTGCATGCCACTGGAAAAACTAACGTTTTTAAAGGATCTGGAAGAAAGATAACCAATCATCTTAACAAGATTCATTAAATCTAAGGGTATTGTTTGATGAACGAATAATACAATAATTTATTTAATTTTTGTAGTCCTAGCAACGGAAGAGAAGTACAATGAAGCAGTATACAGTGCTGCCCAACGGCTCATGGCTGCCATTGATGGGCTTCCTGATCCTGGTGGTCCCCAGTTTAGGGACAACAAAAGAGAATCGAACTTCAAAACGAGGGAGGAGACAGATGAAAAACGAGGACAATTCACACTAGTAGTTGGAGGTTTGTTAGTAATTGCTTTTGTTGTTCCTATGGCACAATACTATGCTTATGTCTCTAAGAAATGAAATTGTTACGTCATTATCTTATCCAGAACTTTTATTTTTCTTAGAGTTGAGTGAATGTATAACATGTCCATATGGGATACTAGATTTATATAACCTTGAATTGGTAAAAAATGAACGTCAAGTTGATTATTCCTTTCTTTTCTCTTCATCATCATCTTTTTACGATGTTCTTTTGCTCATCCCGGGCCATTATGCTTTTAATAAATCCTATTTGTTAGAATTTTCTGGGTTATGGAAAGTCGTAAGCCAAGAAGCTCGATCAAAGACGAATTTTAATAACTTGATAAAAATGTACTTCTACTAATACTTTTTAAGCTAAAAGGAGCTGCGAAGTTAGAAAAGCGCAAAATTCCACGTTCCAGTATTCTAGGGGCGAATCTCTTAATCAATAGAGTTTGATATCTGTATGACATATAAGAAAGGTGCAAAGCTGAAATAAACTTCTCTATTATCTGTGGTTCTAGTTTCAGAAAAGCAGGCATAATGTCTGCAGGTTGAATCAGAACATATTCCAGTAAGAAAGAGAACACGCATCACAGCGTACTCATCCGCTGCCTCAGGGTGATCAATCCCGTCCCAGTTTACATATTCTATACTGTCATTGCCAATTTTCTTAACTGAAAAGTACATGCCTTATGCCTATCTAGGAAAGGGGAAAAGCAGGGAGGGGGCGCAGGATATGCATCACAGTAAAAGTTATTGGGTAATATTTGCTGAGATCCTCATTATAAGAAGCTAAAGATTATTATTGGAAGCCCAGTTCACATGGATAATTTGAGGTGCTGACATAGGCCAGCAACAAGGTCATCACATTAAAACTTGAACTGCCATGATTGAAAACTATTAGTTGAAATAAATGGAGTTGCCAATAGGGAGTCCAATTCAGACAAAGGTGCAAATGTGGCGGGTATAAATGTTTGGTGCCAATGTTATTCAGTGACAGAACAAAACCCACAGCATCTTATAAAGAGCAGAGCCAGTCAAAGACAACTAGAAATTCTTTGGTTGATGCCTCAATACATATGCACCTAGGTCGTAGCAAATTTTGCTTTCTTGGGGGTGGGGGGTTGGAATACTAGGGGACCAAAGTTTGTCTACCCAAAATACGACATTCTTAAACTTGGATGCTAACTGTAGATTCGTAAGACAATGTGGAAGCTGAAATTCTTGACAGAGACTGCAGAATCTCCTCCATGCTTGGACGATGTGATGGTTCCTTCTTTAGGCAATTATCAATCAACACGAGTAATGACATAGCAAGCTCTGAGGGGTAGTTTCCCTGTAGCGAAGAATCCATTACGTTCCTCAGGTTCTGTTTTCCATTTTCCTGATGAAGCACGGGAATTAGCATCTCAGATAATGCAGTGTCTACGCCTTCATAAAGCAGAGCTACTTCTTTTCCTGTTAGGATCTCCAGCAAGAGAATTCCAAATGCGTGCACATCAAGCTTTGTGGAGATTAGTCCATTCTCCAAGTACTCAGGAGCCATATAACCTTTTGTCCCTACAATGTGCCTTGTCAAGGCAAATTGACTTTCCTGCCCAGCTGTCGACCTTGCTAGACCAAAGTTTGTGATTTTGGCTCTGAAATCTCCACCAAGAAGAATGTTACTGCTATTCAAATCTTTGTGCACATGTGGGGGGGGGGACGTATAGTGATGGAGATAATTCAGGCCCGTGGCTATATCTAAAGCAATCTGTAGTCTCTGGTGCCAGGTTAGGAACTTTTGACAAATGTTGTGAATCCAGTCACTCAGTGGTCCGTTGACTGCGTATTCGTAAACAAGGTAGCAGTTTCCGTAGCCGTCGCCGAAGCAAACACCAGAGAGACGTATTAGATTGAAATGATTGATTTTGGCGAGGAGATTGATCTCTTTTGATACATCCCCATTCATTTTCTTGATGGCAGCAAAATCTCCATTTATAGTACCACGATAAACAGAGCCCTTGATCAAACAAGAAGGACTGAACTCTTCTGTTGCAGATCTAAGTTCTTCCAAAGTGTAAACTTTAAGAGAGTGAGCAAGGCTGGACATACCCAGAAGTCCTGTGATTCTTCATCCTTTTTCTTGTTAAGAGGATTCAATTCAAAGGTTTGATATGATGTAGTTGGTTCGGCAGTTTCCTTTCTGGTTTTGCGAAAGAACATACAGAAAATGATAGTTCCACCAAATGATGCAATCATCAACCCCCCAAGGACACCGAAAACAGCATAAACCCATGTTTTATCTGAACCGCCACTCGGTGGAGGGACAGGTGGCGGTGTTATGGAAGGCGGTGATGATGGTTGTGGTGGTGGTCTTGCGACTTGGGAACTCGATGGTGGATCCTGAAGGGGAACCAAAAGAGTAGTGAAGGGATATATAGTAGAGTCCTGTTCAGATAGTTCGTTGGCGTTAAACATATCCCTTGTACTAACCCCAAACTTTCTACCTATGCGGTAAACAGACTGTCCCCGAGTGACCAAATAACTCAATAGATATTTCACGCCATTATCAATTTGGTTCTTTGTGGGACAAGCACATCTTAATGGAACAATAATTCTTGTACCAACATCAAAGGGATTACTGTTCTGAGCCAGGATTGATTGACAGGTTGATAAACCTTGATATGTGTTGTTTGCAGTGGTTAAATAAGTATCTCGATACTGGACAACATAAGATGTGTTCACCTGATAGTATTGACCTGAGCACGAACATTTGACAGGAACGAGCACCATTTGATCCGTATCGAATGTTGTGCTCTCGGCAACTGAATTGAGTTGGGACAGTTGCAATGGATCGATAGACAAAAATTTAGAGATGGTGGAGACTCTGTTATATGGAATTTGAGCTCGGAATGCGAGATAAGCCTGGCAACTCCGGTTTACCCCATTGCAGGTATAGCCTAGAACAGAAGTTGAATTATTTTTGCTGTGACATGCTGTATTGGCCTTTCTTATATATGGCTGCTGAGCATGTATCACAGAACAGCAAGAAATTAGACACAAAAAGATGTACATAGAGGAGACAAGCTGAGAATATCCCATTTCCCTTCTGATAGAGAAATATCCTCAGGTTCAAGGTTTTTCAGACTAGAGTAGTGGAGGTGGAATGAACCTAGGACTTTGCAAAGATAAGCCAAAATTCCTTAAAATGCCTTTGCACATTAAGTATGAAGAATGAAGCTTCTTCGAACAAGGCGGAGATAAGTAATCAGCTCAGTCATCTACCAAACACCCCAAAAAAAAATTAATAATAAAATAAAATAAGGCTCTTTGACTTTTTGTCAGTTATTATCTGCTTTCTTAATAGTCTACCATTAATGTGCTCCCATGTCTTTTCTTAGAGCTGTCATTATCCTGCATGGACACACCCACAGACATAACCCCCCCCCCCCAAAGAAATTCTTGGGTTTTTGAAATATAAAACATAATACTATTACTATTCTTGTTGGTAATAGAAAGATTCTCACCGCAAACGTCAACATGTAAGTTTTAAGGTAAATCAAAATGAAATGAAGGCAAATTTCGAACTGGCAAGCAAGGATAAAGCACTGACCAAACTGTGTCTTTGTTCTGATTGAGAAAAATTATGGTAAATGAGACCTAGGATCTCTATGCTTTTTCACTTTTTATGCTTGAGTTCCTAATTTTTTTTAGCAGTGTAGGTCCCCTAACGTTTACGGCCTTTTTACGCTCAGGTCCATAACCTTTGATTTTTAGTAGTTTGGGGCGGCGGTTGAAAACCTTTTCGAAACTAGCAAGTTATATCATTTTAACGGAAACCTTTCAACTTTCTATTTATCTTTACTTAGAAACCCATATTGTCATTATATATGAGGTAATTTCATTGATTCAAGATTGATTTGCATTTAGTCAAGCTCTCAAGGTAACTTTTCATTTATCTGGTGGAAAATTGAATGATCTTCATTAAATGACTTCACTTGCTGCTTGTTAAAAGATTATAGACCTCCATTGTAGGAAGTCAAAAATTAAGGACTCGAATGTCAAAAGTGTAAATGTTAGGGGACTCCACTATTAAAAATCAAAAGTTAAGGACCCGAGTGGCAAAAGATGTATAAGTTAGGGGAGAGCTATACCGCCCGAAATTAAAAAGTTGGGAATTCAAGCATAAAATAAAAATTATAAAAAATTAGAAATTCCTGGTACTATTTACCCAGCCAACTCCAATAACATATTTTACAGGATTAATATAAAATTTCCCCAACTTATTAGACTAAATTATAATTTTAACAAATGAAAAATCAAAAGCCTTCATGAATGGTTTTTATTTAAAAACAGAATTTAATCAAACCAATTACAATTGTATATAGACATATGAATAATACACAAATCTCAACAACTCATTCTTATAAAATTTATTTTTATTTTTAAACAAAAACACTTTGAAAACAATAAAAAATAAATAAGCAGTAGTTGCGTAACGTTGTCTAAGTCAAAGTAATGTCCGTAAATGGTGACACCATTTCCGAGTCCACTATAATGGCCACCATTTGGTCCGTGTGGAAGATCCGCGTCTTCCGTTGACTAATAGTTAGTGATAAGTTTCTTATTTTTCCTTATTATTTTCTTTTTCTTTTAAATTTTATGTGAAGAATTAATCAGAACAACAATCCAGTTCACTCTTTCGTCCAGCTATGAAAATAAGGTCAGGTTCTTTACAGAGCTCGGTCTTCAATTACAAATTGATACATCACTTGACACATACCACATGGCAGTATCTCATTGAAAACCCGACTCCTCAAGGAACTTGGTCCTAATTCCTTATAAATTTCCGTTCACACTTACGTCTAGGACATGCCAAAGACATTGAAGAAAACCGAAAGGATCTTTTCTTCTTTTATTTTCTTTTGATTTACGTTATCAAAAGGTTTGAAGGGTCAGTGGAGATTTTGTCTTTAAAGATAATATAAGATAAAAAAGTAGAAAAGAAAGAAAATTATAAAATTAATTTTTTAAGACAACCTATAAATAAATTATCAGTAAAGTAATATAATAATCACTAGGATAATACTCGGTAGCACTAATGGTGCTTATTACCAGTTTAAGTGGCAACTAATGAAATATATTAAATTAAATTATATAAGTTAAATTAAACGCATGAATAAAAGACGTACTTAATTTAACTTATAATTTATCATTATATATTGATATAGTGCAAAGCACTAGTAATGTTAAGTATCATTACTCTAATCACTATTAAGGTAAACGAGTAAATCAATTTGACCATGACTCAACAAGATCACGAAGATGAAACAATTCACCTAGGAAATTAATTCTTTCAAATAAAGATAAAAGATAACAAAAATAAAAGAATAATCAAGATAAAACTATATAAGAGGATTTGAGTTACTCCTCGTATTCTATAATATGTACTAAAATAAATAATCAACTTGACCTACTCTTCTCATTTTTTTAAGTGAATTTGATTGTTGAGTTTCATGTCCATTCGGTTAATCATCTAATATCTCCGACTAAGAAGATTCCATTTCCATTGATCAAGTCTAGGAATGGTAGAGGGACGGGTTCGGGGTGGGTATGCCTTCTCTTGCCACCACCCCGTTAAGGAAATCCCCGCCCTGTACCCGATGGTACCCGATTGAATAGGGTACGGGGCGTGGGAAGTTTGGGGTGGGTACCAGAAAAAACCCGTTACCTACTCTGTTAAAAAAATACTAAAAAAATTTAAAAAAAATAGAAACGACATGTAAAAATCATTCAAAATATCATACATCAAGCTTAAATTATCAATGTCATTCAATCACATGTCAAAATTTAAACTATCAAATATTCAACCGCACATGATACATCAAATTTAAAGTTATTTTTAAAAAAAACTCAAATATTGAATTATGTATTAAAGTTAGTTAAAATTTTAATATAAAGAATATTGGGCAAAGTGATCGAGTCACATTAATTTAATGTTGAGTATAAGGGTTCGAATTCTGATGGGCTCTTCTCCTATACGGCTATACCAAATTTTTTTATAAATAAAAAAAAAAATTATCAGGTATCGAGTTAGGGCGTCCAATACCCGTCCCCAACCCGATAAAAGCTCGGGGTGGAAAATTTCACCTTATATCCGTTCCAATACTTAACGGGACACATATCAAATTTCAGATGTAAAATTGTTATTCCTAATCAAGTCTCTTGGATCAGTGGCTCACCAGCTCACATTGGCCTTAAAATGTTGTCGTTTTCAAACCTTTATTTTTTATTTTTCTATTATAAATTTTTCTTACACCTATACACTACAAAATTTCAGCTCAAAACATTTTTTTTCCTAGAATTTTAATATTACATGAGGGGAATTGAACGCTAAACCTATAGTGTGGGAAACTACTTGAATGCAACTAGATCACTAGAGTTTTGTCAGCTAAAAATCTTTTTTCTTAAAATTAATAATAAAAAGAATTCTCCATTGCTTTTAGACTTTAGCCCGCCCGCACAAGCTTTATTTAGCCAGCCCAAGGCCAGCCTGGGCCTTCAAAAATGACAGACTAATTGACATACCAAGGACTTTAATTTAGAGCATTCACATTGATAGTATTAAAATTAACTATTTACATAAAGAAAAAGTAAAATTTTTAGTGATTGTTAAAAACACCTAAGCAAGTTAAATTTAACTATTAGTTTGTGCCACATTAATGATTTTAACTAAGAGTATTAAATTTAATCATCAATTCAACAGTTAAATAGTGGGTCAATCTTAATTTAATTAAAATAAAAAAGAAGAAATAATATTCCATAAAGTTTTAAGTTCATTGTTAACTTTAACAACAAAACTAACAACTTGTTAAAATAAATGTTTTTAGTAACTATTTTAACACCACTAATATAGATTGTTTTTTGAGTTGTTAACTAACAACTCTACTAACAACTTATTTTAGCGCTACCATGCTCTTAGAGTTACCTCCACTTTTTCAATTCATTTTAACTTTATTTATTTCTAACACTAGTTCTAGTTCATACTATGCAACTGTTTTGATTATAATTGACAGTGAGAATCTAAAAAATATCTAGCCTTGTAGGATTTATATTGTCAGATGTTTATGTGGTGAGAGATCGGAGCTAATGAAAATCAATCAAATAGCTAATTTTCTAAGAGAAAAATAACAATAAATATATTAACACAATAAATGGAGTCAGATTTTACTTGGTATTTAAAAAAAAAAAAGCAAAGAAATAACATAACAATTTTAAACCTATCATTTTTGAATCTCTCTTAATTGTAATATAAACCAAGCAATGTCAATCGAGAAGAATATCAGACAATCAACTTCATACTTGAAAGTTTGAGAAAATTTTATTTTATAAACAAGTCTATAGTTATGTTGTCACGCCCCAGTTTTAACAATTGTGAAAGCATTTAAATATATATTCAAGTCCAAAATTTGTATCAGACAATCAACTTCATTCTTGAAAGTTTGAGAAAATTTTATTTTATAAACAAGTCTATAGTTATGTTGTCACGCCCTCAATTTTAACAATTGCGGAAGTATTTAAATATATATTCAAGCCTAAAATCGAGGGCGAGACTTTAGAAATACAATTCAAAAGTATTGAGACGTTTTCGCTGCGCACTCTGATAATTAAGTGTATTGTGGGCTACCCACAATGAAAATCCGGCTATACACCGAAATCTCGATCACATAAGATGTATCTTCTCCACCTTTTGGTCGATCTGGCCATAAAGCTTTTAATTCGATACCTGTAAGGTTGTAGAAGATGGAGAGTGAGTACAAAGTACTCAGTAAATAACAACATATATTGGCCTACGCAAAAACAATGCAAGAAAGTTCAACAGATGACAAATATACCAAGATACAAAACTCAGGCACATCACTAGTTTAGAATCTACCCGTAAGCCATATGATACAGATGTACAAATGGCCAAGACCATATGGCAAGACCATAGTACTACAACGCAATACAAATATAATTCAAAATGGGTAGGTAGTGTCATTAGCAATGCCCAAGAGCAAGGAATAATCATTTATCCAAAGTAATGGTGCATTATCAATCATCAAAGGCCAATTACAATTAAAAGAATGCACAATTTCCAAAAGAGATAGAGAGTCGAAAGAGAAAGCCAATATATAGAAAATGATGGAACCACCTACACGACGCTCTTCCGATCTAAAGATTCCTTGAATAATCTCCAGTGGAAAGGTGTCATTAAAGCCTGGTTATTTCTCAATTAAAGTTATTTTTCAAATAATAATCCTCCTATATATAGTAAGGAACTATTTTCAAAAGACAGTTAGGCAATTTGGTGGGTTTTAATGATTGTTTCTCTACTATGGCCAAGGTTGGATGAATTTTAGAGAGTTCGAAAGGCAAACAGAGGTTGGTTGGGTGTTTGAAAGACTAAGGACCCAAATAGCCTATTTATAATAGTTACGATTAAGTTGTTTTTAATAAATTTTGAGTTTCGTCAATCAAATCATGACATGTGGCGCAATACAGTGATATACATTTGGCGTCAAATTGCTTGAGAAGTCCTTATACTTTGTGTCGTCTTGTAATTAAGTCACTATACTTTTGTTTATGTCAATTAGGAACTAAATTCTTTCTTTAGTGTCAATTGAGTAATAATTATTAACTTTAAGACACAATTGAAGCAATTATTCCGTCATCATCAAAATAATAGCTATCTAACTTAGTTGAGGGTTAAATTTTCCATGATGTTACATATGTTTCACAATTTCTTAACAATAAGGTCTTGAATATCATTGATGTCAAGTTCAAGAGAATACAATTTTGTCTATGCATGGTTGTTTACTAAGAAATGAGAAATCTACTACAACAAAAAGAGGAATTCAATTTGAAAAAGTCATAAAATACAAACACGCGGGAGCTAATTATTTCAAATGTCACTAAATTTTTCAAAAGTAATCCCATATGCCACATACTTCAAAATTTACTTCAATGCGTGTGAACTTTTTGAAATATCGTCTTCGGTGCCACTGTATTTTAAAGCTTACTTCATATATCATTGAATTTATAGAAAACTTACCGCATTAACCACTCAATTTGTACTCAATTAAAAATTAGTAAGACAAAAATGTAGAAACAGATTTTTCTATGTAATAGTTTCAATCATTAATATATGATGCAATCAAATGATAATTTTTCAGTTAAAAAAATAGTCAATTTAAACAAGTTGAATGGCAAACCAAGTAATATTTTGATAAGTTGAATAGTAAGTTTGATAATTTTTAAAGTACAAGAGTGGTTGGAATAACTTTTTAAAAGTATAGTGGAAATTGAGATAAGTTTAATGTGTGATGGAATATGAGATCATTTTGAAAAACTTTAGTAACATTTGGGATAATTAGCTCAACATGTGGTTCCAAAGGTTAATGTCAAATTTTAGAACCAAAGGTATGCTAATAAATACTTCACATAATTGAAATGCTAATATTTTTTTTTATGTAAAGATAAAAATGCAAATTGTTATTCATCGACACCATGTATATATAACAATTTCACATAAGCGCAATAGAGACCTTAAGTTTCACATAAGCGCAATAGAGAGCTTAAGTAAGCACTTCCCACTTCGGAATTTCTATATATACTAGTATTTATTATTTTTTTAACAGGACTTATTTGAATTTAGGGTTTTTTACACTTAGCGTCCCCAACCTTTCACGTTTTTATAGATTACATCCCCCACCTTCGTTTTTCTTTCTGTACGTCCCCAACCTTTAAAGAAATCTCCTATTTCGTCCCTGTAACGGAAACCGTCAAATTTCACTGATAAGGTCAGTGGTATTTTCGGTAACATACAAAAAATTGATATTTTAATATAAAAAAATATAAATAAAAGCAAAAAAAAAGGGGGCAGCTGTGCTTGCTCCCTCATTTTCTTGTTGCCGTTCCTTGCAGCAAGAACAGTGGGAGACTCACCCTCTTTTTCTACCCCCTATTCTTGTTGTCATTCCTGCAGTAAGCACAGTTGCCATTTTTGACAGTCATTTGGTTGTCGAAAATGACAGAAGGGATGAGGGACTCCCCTTTTTTTTTGTTTTTTGTTTTTTTTTTTATTTTTTACATTAAAATATTAATTTTTTATATGTTACCGAAAATGTCTATAACCTTAATGGTGGAATTTGACGGTTTTCGTCACCATGGACGAAATAGGGGATTTATTTAAAAGTTGGAGATGTACAGAAGGAAAGATAAAGGTTGAGGACGCTAGGTGTAAAAAACCCTTGAATTTATTGTTTAACTGATAGTATTTAATTTGTATAAATACAGGGGGGACCAAATTGATTGACATAAGAAATTGTATTAATTTTTGGATACAATTTGGAGAACTTCGAGAAGGAGTATAAGCGCAACTCGAACTCAAGATTGTCCTGATAAATAGTACTTTTATCACTTGAGATATCACCCTTAGACTGTTAATAAGATTTAATTGAATTCACTTAGAAAATTCAAATATTTATTATTTAATTTTAATTTGATATAAGAAAATGAACACAAACCGAAACCAATCATTTAGGCCTATTGGGTTAAATTAGGAAATTATTATAAATCTCAGTACTAGGAGATGCGATGACTAACTTAGAAAGACTGTGATGTTGGAAAAAAAGTTAAAAATAAAAAATAAAAAAATACGGAACTTTTACTTAAGCTTGTTTGATTATTTTTATAATTTCATTTATTACTGATTTGACCAGTGATTTGACAACTTTTCATTTATAACCATAAATTTCAATTTTCTATTAAATCTAAACTACTCATTTCACTTCATTTTAATTTCTCATTATAAATCAATGTCAATAATGAGAATAAAACAGCCACTTAAATTTTTTATGCAATTTTAAGGACAACATGTTTATAATTGACTCTTACTTATTAACTTGTAATAAAATTCACATTTCTATCTTCGTTAGATTGATTGAGCATACATACAAGAATCATCCCCTGATGATAAACATTCTTTTCATTTAACTAACAAACTTGACAAATGAAAAATTCATCTAAAACCCTCACTGCGGAAGGAGCAAAACGTGAGTCCCCATCTGGCTCCACATTTTGCCCATTTATTAATGTCAAGTCCGTAATAGACTCTAGATCATTTCTCATTTGACAAAATATTTTTTCATATTTTAAGATCTTAAATTTCAAAACTACCATGGCTAGAGCCTGAAGAATTATCTCCTTTTGGAGGGTGCCTTTTTCAGTTACTACAAAATCCAAATTTACGACTTCCCTGAATAAAGAATCGAAAATTGTGGAACTAAGCATAATTATATTCATTTCAAGGACCATGTTATTGAGGGCGTCCTATTCTTTACTAGAAATCTATCAAATAAATAAGTTGTACTCTCCAACGTGTTAGAATGGCAATGTATCGGTCCAATTAAGGAGCCTTATCTATTTCTTGATAAGGATCTTTATCATTTACGTGGCGGAAATTTAACAAAGTGGGGCTGCTTTTCTGCAGGTGCGGCCGCTTTTGTTAGATTTTTACCACGTAAGTGATCTATTTCCTTATCAGAGCTTTATCTATCTCCTTAGTAACTTTCGGCAACGCATGCCTGTTTCGTTTTTATCTATTATTATTATTATATATTATATACACATATTTGGAATGATGACCTATCACAATACGATAAAACTGAACTCTAAAATGAGGACGTGGGAAATCCACTTAGATGCTACTAAACCACTTGGGTCTTTGCGTCCAGTTAGTTAAAAAATATTTAAAATATGAAATACTTGGTGATATATTATTGGATATGGGCATATTTGACACACTTCCTTATGCATATTTGATATATTACTGGATATGGGCATATTTGCATGCGATACCTTATGCAAAAATTTACAAATTTAGGGTCCAATTATTTGTGCATATACATAATTACTTGCTTGAGTTTGATAAAAGGCAAGCCCGACCATTTGTGAAAATTGTAACGCATATAGACAAAGAACAATAAAAGGAAATGATATATACAAATTAAACAGATCATTTTCTCCATAAATTGCAGTAATATATATATATATATATATATAGATATAAAATCTGCAGGGGGGTGATTTTGCATGGTTTTTATTCTTCATTTGCTCATTTATATATTACTTATTAATAATTAAGACAACCATAATCACGTGTTTATTAAGCCATCATCATTTGCTGAAACTCATGATAATCAAGTTCTCCATTACCATCTATATCATAAGCCTGAATCATAGCCACACACTCATCGTAAGATTTTGCATCCCCTAATCGACTCAAAACCCGATGCAAACTTCGAGGTGTGATCCGACCCGACCCTTTTTCTAATTCAAATATTTCAAACGCCGCCTTCAAATCCTCCTCCTCATCACCACCTTCTTTCTCCATTAGTTTCATAAAATCATGAAAATAAAGAAAATTATCTTTATTGGTATCGAGATTCTTGATCACCATTTCAGCATCCTCCTGCGAAATATACTCACCTATTGATCCAAAATAGGATCTTAACTCGTATGCAGAAATTTTTCCATCACAGTCGCCATCGAAACGTCGGAAAACTTCCTTGAATTCCTCTTCTCTTGAGGTGATGCAGCTCCAGTTTCTTGGCAACGCTGTTACAGCATGTGGTTTGGGAGTTGTTGGAGAGTTTAAGGTTTTTGATTTGGGCTTTAGTAAATTCAACGAGACCTTTTTGGGAGAAAAACTTCGAAAAGATTTGGAGATTTTAATGGGTTCCATTCTTGGAATATAAAGAGGAGGCCCTGGGGATCCTTAATATATAAGGACGAGCTGAATCATGGAGAAATTTGGAGGCAGAGAGGGAATCGAGTAAAAATGTTTTAGCACTATATGTATAGTATCATATCACTATATAGTGTGTTTGCGATTTCCTATATAGTTTGTCTCGATGCACACTATGTAGTCATAAAATAATATATTGCCATATTATATGGTACTAATCAGAACTAAGGGAATCGAGTCTTGTTGGAAAGTTGGGGAAATGGAATTGCCATGAAACTGCCCAAGGACAGTGATTAGGTTACTTTTGAATGCAGGAAATTGCATGGAAATTTCAGAGGGCCCTTGGTAATTGACCCTGTACTATATCTGACGTACATAGTACGCTAGCCAAGCATATTGATTTTTTTTTTTTTTTCCACCAAAATCGCCAGAGGTTTAGCGAAGTACATATAACAGAGAAACTACTAATTCATGTTTCTAAAAACAATATTCATAGCCTCCAATTTACTTGGCAGATGAGTTTGGTGACCGCTTCTTTCCAAAGCCAACAACGTACTGCTTTTTCGCCAGTGGAATCAAGAACGAGATTTGAAGGTGTGTTGGTTGCATGATATATTCAAAGTAATAGCAAAGAATTTTGCATATTAATAGGCAATAAAAAGTTATTTTTCAAAGGACTAGTGCTGGTCGTGTGACATTCAATTCAAGCAAATTAAGTAATAAGTAGAGAATTTTAGACACCAAAAGGCAACAATGCACTCTTTTGTTAGCATGCAAGATGGAAAATCCTTTCATAGCCAGTGATAATAAAAAATTCACAACAGTACTGTTGTTTCTTTCTTTCTTCCTTTTTTTTTTTTTTTTAGTTTTTTAAAGTTCAATCAAACCTTAGGTTGGTCCATCAAACATGCAATTATGATATGAAGATCACCTCTAACTTCGTAAAGAAGGCAGATAGCCTATATGTACCAATAAGGAGTGGGGGACGTGGGGCTCCCAACAGTAAAGGATATGTGATTGGTCCATATAAGTTGTCTGGATCCATTACGGAGCCACAATAGTTTTCAAATCATTTTCAATCAAACACGCAATAACACTTGAATTGTAGGTGTTTGATTATCTTTATGAAAACACATTATAATCCCACATATCACTGATTTTACTAGTGATTTGACAACTGCTAATTTATAATTAAATCTACACCGCTCATTTCATTACAATTTCTCATTATAATTCAATTTGAATAAAGAGATTCAAACAACCAGGTCAAGCATATAAAATACGGACTTCAATTGTCAGTTCAAATATAAGTAAAGTCACCTAACAAAATTAGGTATGCCCACAAAATTAGTTGCTTAAGAGTTACAATGGTGAAGGCGCAATGCGCCTCCACCTAACTAACCCTTGATCGCGCGCAACTACTACCTCCATATCAAAAAGATGACCAATTTTCTTTTTTCATTCATCTCAAAATATGGTCCAATTTCCTTTTTAAAAGGTAGTTGAAATATTATTTATCTTATATGCCTTTATTTAATGCTTATAGTTATCATAAAAATAGGATTATTAAAAAGTAATAATTAATAAATGAAAAGGTATAATAGAGAAATAAGATTAAAATTTACTTTTCCAAAACTATTAAATGAACTTGTCTTAATCTATGTAAAATAAGAAATATGACAATCTTTTTGAGACGGAGGTAGTATTTCTCCTCAATATTTCTTGAAAACAAACGAAATACATAGATTTCACTAAGAATGCAATTAAGAAAATGAAACTTCAACAACTTAGAATCTATACAAAACTATAAAAAATTTTGTAGCACATCATGATTCTGTTTGGCAACCAATATATTTGGTGCAAATTATAAGGCATGTGCTTACCTCACCAAGAAAACTACACATGACGTAATTAGATGATTTTACATATCTATAATTTAAGTTTAATACCAATTATAATTAGTGCAATTGTATAACTGTTTCGCGACTAATTAATTTATGAAAATGCTCTAATGTCAAATGTATGACACTATATAGTGTCATATATATAGTGCTAGATTGCGACTACATTAACTTTAGCACCAACTGTTACTCTATATTTTTGAGTTTTTCTTCTTCCTCTCTCTTTTTCCCCCTAGAAAATGGGGAACTGGAGAAAATGGAGAACTGGACCGAATTAAGCCCAAAATGAAGTTTACTTTGTAGTTTTGGGCTTATGGCCTTGGTAGAGGCCCATTCAAGTGTTCCAACCCGTCATTGTTTGTACAGAACAGTAGAAGGACGGAGGCTTTAAGCATAGAACAGAGCGGGGCATTCAGAACCCTAATTGCCACCAATTTTATCTATCGTGTGTTGGCGTGTTGCACTGATTTCGTGCAAGTATAACTAATCTTCTTTGTAATAATTGAGATTTGAGAGGTAAATTTGAATTTATTTGTGAGTAGTCATCACGCTTCAAGTCCGTTGGATTTTATTTGTTCATTTTACACTCAAGTAAAGTAACTGTGCATGATTTAATTTCCTGGTTTTTGCCCAACTCTTAGAACTGATAATCATGGCAGAAGAGAAAGAAGAAGCAAATTCTGTAACTTTGGTAGAGGATAAAGGAGAAGAAAAATCTTTTAAGGATTTGGGGGTAAATGAAGTATTACTCGAAGCCTGTGATAGATTAGGCTGGAAAGCCCCCACCAAGATACAAATTGAAGCCATTCCTCTTGCGCTTCAAGGAAAGGACATAATCGGGCTCGCCCAAACAGGTTCGGGGAAAACGGGTGCCTTTGCAATCCCAATTATACAGGACCTTCTCAATGCAAAGCAAGCCTTCTTCACCTGCGTGCTTTCTCCTACACGTGAACTCGCCATTCAAATTGCTGAACAGTTTGAAGCTTTAGGGTCCGACATTGGCCTCAAGTGTGCAGTGGTAAAACACATTTCCAGTTTACTTTTTGAAAATTTTTTTATTTCTTTTGATTATAGCAGCAAAAAATATTTTTGTAGCTCGTGGGAGGTGTAGACCAAGTACAACAGAGCATTTTGCTTGGGAAGCGGCCTAATATTATTGTAAGTCTTCTTTCCATCTGCTGCACTTGGGCCTGTTTGTAACTTCTTTTTGCTGAATTAAGATATTTCGCCAAATATAATTTTCAATCTGTTAGTATCCACAACAGATTTATGTTTTATAACACACTTGTCAAGTGGATGAAAGAGGAGGAACGAATCTGATCTGAATTTTTTTCTTTTAATTTGTTATATCATCAATGATCAAGTCTATCACAGAGCTTCATAGAATGAATAAAATTGGAAGGAGGTGTAGATGAAGGTAATGTCTATGCCTCACTAGAAATAATATGGCGGAGGAATGGGAAAAAGCATCCCAGTAAGGAAGTGCTTATGATTATTCCTCAGTAATACTATGGTGCTTATGACACATTGACACTTCAGTTAATTCATCTATAGGGTTGTGTGAAAATGCGAAGCATCCACGTCTAGTAATGTACCAAATTATATCTTCTCGGCTCCCCACGTAATGGAGAGATCAATATTGGCAAATGAAGTGAAACAATTGAAGTTAATGAAATTGATTTCTTCTTCTCTGGCTATCATGAGCGAATTTACCATTCTTTGTATAGATGCTTGGTTCAAATGTAGACTCATATTTATCTCAAGTTTTTAACACATGCAAACCAGTTGTAGTTCTATTTCTACGCGATATTATTTTCCTTCTCCTTTCATTTAGAATAATTGTTTTAACTGTCTGCTATAATGTAGGTGGCAACACCTGGCCGTCTGATCGATCATCTGTCTAATACTAAAGGCTTCTCTCTCCGTTCATTGAAATACTTGGTAGGAATCTGTGCTGGTTTGAGCTTCTTCAACATTCTTCTCTCTGTCTCTCCAGCTGCCTTCTTTCCTTGCAGTTCTCTTATTATTTAAAAAGTTAACTGTGGATGTTATATAATTAAATTCCAGTAAACATTAATGTTAGATTATAAAATAGTGCCTATTCCACCTTTGGCAGTTGGAATTGAATTCTCTCCTAAATGGCCACTAGAAATTAAATAAATACCTGACTAGATTTTCTTAGCATCTTAAGTAGATTAACACAAGAAGTGCTTTGATTTTGAATTTATGGAGGAAGAAAAATGTTATCTAATATGTTGGAACTTATCAGGATATGGACTTATATTTTGAGTTCATAATTTATTTATTTGTATGACAGGTGCTAGATGAAGCTGATAGATTGCTGAATGAGGATTTTGAGAAAGCACTTGATGAAATTTTGAGTGTTATTCCACGTGAGCGGAGAACATATTTATTTTCTGCAACCATGACTAAAAAGGTATGCACATTAATGGTGATCTATTATGAGTAGTGCATGTTCTACCTGGTTATTGTTAAGTCATGCTTGTGTGACTCAGAATTTAACAATCTAGTCAACATTTATGTACATAGGTCCTTTTTCTTTTAAGTTAACACAAGTTCTCTTCCCTTCTTTCTACATCAATTTTCTTCATCCTCATGCAGATCAAGGAGCATTGTCCACTAGTTAGTTTAATTGCCTTGAAAGTTTAAAGATTAAAATGGAAATAAAATGGTAATTCGGCTAAGAATTTTCTAGCCATGTATTTCAAGCATGGGTGTATCTTAGTATATCTTAAGCTTTGTTTAAGTATTGTATTGTTTTATGGATTAAATTAGCTCTGTGTGTGTTATATCTCTTCTCAGTAGTATATATTCAAAATACCATTACTAAGAAGGAGATGAGTATACTCTAGTTCCTAACTATTCTATATAGGTATTTTTCTTAGAAACTTATATCCAACTGATGATGTATTAATATGCACTTTTACTGATATTTGGCAATATGCCTTAATTTTGCCTTGATTATCTCGGTTCTTCAGATTCAATATCTTCAGGGCCTTAAATTTTTCCAAATTTAGTTTCATCCATCTATTCAACCTGATTTAAATTGAAATGCGCTTGGTTAGCATATAAGTCTCAAATTATAAGTCATCTCATTTTTTGTCCACAATGCGGTTGACCAAAAACCCAAGCCATTTGTTATGTAAATTTTTCTTAAACACTCCTTACTTGCTTAAGAACAGAAAAATCACTGATAAGCTTTCCTTTGTTATCATTGACTGTGGCAATCTGGCTAATCAAGTTGTGTGGAATCATGATTCTTGTATAGAACTAGATCTAATTTGTTATTTGCTGGCAACAAGACATGGTTGCAAATAATATGAATTGTCTAATGACTTCTGCTCGCAATGTAACAGGTGAAAAAGCTCCAGAGAGCTTGTCTAAGAAATCCTGTAAAGGTATATTGTATGGTCTTTTTGCTTGTCATCTTTTAGTAAGTTCTCAGTGAACATTTGGCTCAAATGTTTTTGTTTCACTTCAGATTGAAGCTGCATCAAAGTATTCCACCGTTGATACGCTAAAGCAGCAGTATTGCTTTATTCCTGCAAAATATAAGGTCTGTTCTTTCTATTGCCTCAAATTGGCAGATCGGAAGAGCGTCGTGTATTTGTCTGGAACATTATAAAGCTGTATTGAAACTGAGATGATGATTATTGGATTTTTTAGAACTTGTAAATTTCTGCATATTTTGATTAAATAAGGTGGAGAATATTGAGCATGTTTGGTAAAATTGTGTGGTTTCTAGTGCATATTGTGGTTTAATGTTGGTATGTCATCATCACACATGAAAATCATCAGTGTCTTATTATGAGGCAACAACGATCATAGCAGCTTACAGTCAAATGTTGTGGAAGAATGGGTACAGCTCACAAGTTCAATTCACAGTTACCACATTGTTAGTTGATAATTGTTGCTGAATAGGTTGAGCTTTAGGCTTGCCTCAAATGTCACATGTTTCATTACTCCTTCAATAAGCCCAGAGTGTAACAACATATACTCATTTTAGTGTAACAATCAGTAGCATTTTACCACTTCCATCCTTGCCTGTAGGCTTCTGATTTGTTGAGGTATGTCTAGGCAGATCAATGTTCATTTAGAATATAATTGTTATCATTTGAATTATTGTTTGTTTGTTTAAGAAGTACTAATCGTTCAGATGCAACCCTTGGGAATTTAACATTTGCTAGTTGGAATGAGGTGCTAGAAGAGTCAATAGATTAAGTAAAAGAATACTATCGTTTCTGTTCTCTATGCGATGTTTCTGCAATTGAAATAATTGTAGATAAATTTTGAAGTTTGCAATATGTTATTTGCTAATAATTTCATTGCATTCTTCTTTGTTTTTGATTTCTACCTTCTATTTCTGCAGGACTGCTATCTTGTTTATATTTTATCTGAGAAGCATGAAACTACGTCTATGGTTTTCACGCGAACGTGTGATGCAACTGGTTTTTTGGCTCACGTTCTTCGGAACCTTGGCTTCAGAGCTATTCCAATTAGTGGTCAAATGAGCCAGGTAAGTCATATAACAGATTTGCTTAACTACTTGTTACATTTTCCCGCCTGCTTCTGTAATTGTGGTTCTTTTATGACTTTTTACATCTTCAATTCACACGTAAATTTTCTGTTTCTCAACGTAGTCCGTTTTCAACAGGTGATCTCACTTCCTTCTACTTGTATTTGCAGGCAAAGAGACTTGGAGCCTTAAACCAATTCAAGTCTGGAGAGTGCAATATTCTTGTATGTACCGATGTTGCCAGTAGAGGACTTGATATTCCATCCGTAGATATGGTTATTAATTATGATATCCCCATGAACTCAAAGGTAAAGCTTTATTTTTCATGGTTTCTGAACGTTCTCCCCTACCTGGTCCAAATGGGTCTGCTTTACCCTATGTCCATTTTCGAAGTTCTCATTTTCTGTTAAGTGCCTACTGTTAGCACAGAGAATTCTGTTCCACTGCATTCCCATCCATTTTGATTAGTTGTTACTAATTAATTATATTTTTCTGGGAAGTTTTATTTCATTTGCTGATGAGAAATGAAATTTTTAAGGAGAATGGCATGAGACCACAAGAAGACTATTATAATTTATAGCAAACAAAAATAATCTACAATATCCCCATAAACATACAGTCACACAACACTACAATAATCTATTCGATTTTTTTGCCAAATTTATGTTAAATTCTAATTTTGTGATGTCTCCTATATAGGATTATATACATCGAGTTGGAAGAACTGCTCGTGCTGGACGCTCTGGGGTTGCAATATCATTGGTAAATCAATATGAGATGGAATGGTACCTGCAGATAGAGAAACTCATTGGTAAGAACATTTCTACATATAATGTCTTGGTTGAGGTAATTAGGCCTTGATTTCGATAGATGAAAGTATTGCTTCCATTTCAGGCAAGAAATTACCCAAGTTCCCTGCTGAGCAGGATGAGGTTTTGCTACTGTTGGAACGCGTTTCCGAGGCCAAAAGAATCTCTGTGATGGTAGGCATTCAGGATTTGTCAATAGAATAACAGTTTGCGTTCGTTCTGCAATTAGAAAAGCCTTTTTTTCCCCCAATTCATAATTAAAAGGTTACAAAGAAAGGGCTGAAAGAGGTAAGCCACAGCAGAAACCAAATTCAACCATCAGAGTTCACAAAAGAAACCTAGGTGCAACAGATCGGAAGAGCAACACAAAATAAGTCAAGAGAAACAAAAGACAGAGATGCAGACCCACTCAATCCCATAGAAACCCAGAAGCAATTAGTAGAGTTGGTGAAGTGGAATACAAGAGTTTAGTTTTCTTCTAAATAGGTTGAATTAGTTAAATTATCTTTGACTTGCTATACAGTAAATCATCTTTGACAGTAATAAAGTTCAATAGTTTTTAATTTACCTTTTGACACGTACATCTCAGCATTGCAGTTTACCAAGTTACTGGGCTCAAGCCTTTGAGTTTTGATAATACATGTTTTTGAAAAGTGGATATGTGGATTGTTGCTTATTTTCTGATATCAGTCACTATTGATTCCAGCATATCACTGGATTTCCTTGTCGTGTTATTTAATTCTGCATTTGGCATTCTGTGTAGTTTTGTACAATTGAGATTTGCTGTTTGTCGTTTTATCGGAATTTGATTGTCTCGTCAATAAATTTAAGGTGGTGGTTGCATTTTCTTAATTTTGTGTAGAAAATCAAAGAAACAGGAAGTAAGAAGCGGCGGAAAGGTGAAGATGATGGCACAGAAGACATTGAAAAATATCTGGGTCTGAGTAAAGGGAAGTCATCATCCAAGAAAACTGAGAGGAGATGATAAATGTATGTGCTCCGAGTTCCTTTCAGATTTTGATTCGGCAAAATTGCCAAGTGTATCATAGCGAGGGAAAATCATTTTTGTAGGATCGTTACTCTTTTATTTACTAGTATTAGATGCGTGCAATTGATTTGTAACTTATATGATTTAGGACTTAATAATTTTTTTCTGTACTAAGTGATTATTATTATTTTTAATTTCTACAACTATTAGAAAGTGGAAAGTTAATATATTAGAAATCAATTGAAAAATTTTAGGTGATCTAATCTAAATAATAATTTGTAACCATTATAGAGGTGAAAACGTAAATTAAATTTTCGTGTTGGGTATGATGAATATTGATCTAAATTCAACGCGAATGAAAAATAATTAGAAATTATCAAAAAGCAAACCAAAACAGTAATCAAATGTAATATTTTGACATTATGTAATCATATATAGAATTAAAAAGGTGAAAAGTTACTAAAAACTTATGCTTGAGTACATGTAGCAAAACCTTAAATGACACTATGAAGTGTTTTGATTTATGGAATGTATAGTGGTAAATATTATAATGTTAGAGTAACAATTATTGCAAAACATATTAGGGGAAATTATAAGTATTTATATTGTAAAATCAATTTTATCATTATAGTAAAGATTGGAATGCTTGAAGAATCATTAAAGTAAAAATGCAATATATAAGTATAGATGTCAATAATTAATACTAAAATGGGGGTTTTAAAATTTCAATAATTTAATTAATTTCATTCAATTCAACTTAATTAAAATTAAAATATTAATTCTGGTCAAAAAAATTCAAATATTAATTACTAACAATTAATCAGTAAGGACAAATGAGGAATTAAAACAAATGTATAGGGGTAAAATTGTTTAAAAACTAGTTATGGCACATGTGTTGCACGTGTCATAAAGTTAGCCAGAAATATATTTGTAAACAAAAAGTTAAATATTATTTCAAGTAACTAATGAAGTAAAGTTAAAGTAAATTTTATAGCAATCAAATTACCGTCAAAATCTGCAATTACGAAATGTTATCTATAATATACTAGTCACTTGAAAATCAGAACGGTTACTACGCTGTCATATATTGTAATCTTTAAGAAAATGTTTAATTTATTTTCTTGTATTTCTAGTAGCAAATTTTTCTTTAATTTTTTTTTGATATGTTTAGATACATGTTTCCATGAATACTGCTTGATTTAATTTATAGTAGATCTTTTTGTTTCCGTAGTATATTTATATTAGTCCTCAATCGATATATTTATGAGCTAATTAGTTGGGAAAAAAAAAGAACATTTCGTGGAAGAATTTGGAAAAAAGAAAAAAAAAAGAGCACAAAACAACAAAAAGCATGGAAGACGATTTCTAACAGTAAATTTTTCTTTTATTATTATTATTATTATTTTTCGACATGTTTGGATATGTGTTTCTATAAATACTTTTTAATTTAATTTATAGTAGATCTTTTTATTTTTATAGTGTATCTATATTAGTCGGCGATCGATATATTTATAAGTTAATTAGTTGTTTAAATAAATTAGGAGAAAATTATTACATAGATATACAAAAAGAGGGGAAAAAAAGGAAGAGGAGGAACATTTCGTGGAAGCAAAAAGAGGAACATTTCGTGGAAGCAAAATTTGGGGGGAAAATACAGAAGGAACAAAACGACAAAAAAGGGGGATGACGATGGGGCCCATTGACTACATTTATTATATAGTAAAGATGTTTCACCTCTATATTCTCTGTTAAAATCGTTCAAAAATGTTTTTCCTCTATATTCTTTTTTATAAATAGTATAGATGTATTCTTGTGTTACAAACACAGAAAAGTCACATAATATTATGACGAAAATTTTTAAAGAGAGCTAACTTCTCTTTTATAGAATAGAAAAGTATCACATGACCTCTTTTTATTGGAGGATCAAGGGGCCCACATCTTAATCCATTAATAACAGAGGACCATGTTATATTTTTTCACTCTATAAAAGAGATGTTAGCTTTTTATAGTTGAACCGCTACTTGAATAAAATAATATACAAAAATTTAAATAAAATTGACACATGACATCATCTTGTTTTTCAACACATTACATCACTTTTTCATTAATGATTATCACATGTACTACATCTCTATTTTATCATATTTTTTATCTACTCATTTATCCAAATAGAATTTTTCATAATAAAATTACTAGATAAAAAGGTCGAGTTGGGGTGATGAAAGTTACTTCATTTTGGCGGCCAAAAATAAAAATAAAGCCCTCAATAAATAAAAAATAAATAAAAAGTCCCTGGAGGTCACATACATTGGATTTGTCACGAACCCAACAAGAAGTACAAAATTTTCCTACTCCAGTATACTGATACGTTTGTTCTGATGACAAAATCAGAGAATCAGAAATTGAAGGGTGGAATATTATCTGAGGATTGGTTCCTATAAAACTCACGGGGTGTAGATTTTTTAAGAAAACAGATCTGTGTCCGGAGTTTAGAGATCTGGAGACTCGAAAACAGATCTATCCATGCAGTAGCATGGGCCTCAAAATATGGTCACACGGCCTGTGCGGCCGCACACACACCATGAGTCCGGTTGTAGCCGCACATTGAGGCCCGTGTGACAGCATGGAGGTATCATGTGGCAGCATAGACAGATCTGCCTCTTAACACCAAAGACAGATCCTTCTTCTTAGAAGAACCGTCATGGGGTGGAACCATCGCTTTGTATTAATTGTGAAAAGAGAAGTGCTATTTTGTACTCACAAAGTGTACGATTTTGTATATATAACCTTGAATTTACACACTATCTAAGAGTCGTGATTTCAAAATTTGTTTAGCAAAAGATATTTAAGTAAATACAGGGTATAGAAAATTATAAACTTTGCATGTACAAATGTCATTTCTCATTGTCAAAATGAGAGTTGAATGAAAAACTTCGATTGGTGACTAAAAATTCAATTGAAGCTCGAATTAGGCGGTATCTTCATCAAAGATGGAGATTTGCCGATTGCCGCGGCATTTACCGCCGATTAATTTACGATATAGGCAAGCGTCGCCGTTTCACCCTTTCCTTGTGAGGTGCAATCTACCACAAGACACAAAAACAGTTGAATATTCTAATGGTCGGATGTTCATTCTGGGAATGGGCTTCGTGGGGCAATTCTTTGCTGCTGATTTGAAGAGCAAAGGATGGTCAGACTTCTCTTTACAGCTAAAGGGACTCTGATTTTTGTATCAATTTTTTTTCCCTAATTTCTGGTAGAATATATTTGAATTCAGTATTTTTTTCCTTGTTTATTGTGAAGGATCGTAAGTGGGAGCTGTACAAGCATGGAGAAGAAAACTAAACTTGAAGACATGGGCTATAATGCCTATGTCTTTGATGCAAACGACCCACAGTAAGATTTCTTTCTTTCTCTTTTCTCTCCTCCCTTTTCTTTCTCCTGATTTTACATTTCTGCGTTTCGGAGCCTGCAATTGATGAAACAAAAAGCAATTATCTTTAACTGTTTATATGAATTGTTTTTCTTTCTTGTTGAAATAATTTGATTTGTAAATGAAACTGAGCTAATAAAATTTCAGATTTCCCAATTTAAATTAGTCTATCTATATCTTGTCTAATAATTCTTGCTCTGGGACTTGGTGATGTTAAATTTAATGCCTGGAATACATAGCAAATATTCGGAGCGAAACCTAAGAAGTGCATTATAATCACAAGCTTTTCTACTCCATATATTTTCCAGACCTGAGATCCTAGATATCATGAAAAATCACACGCACCTCCTCGTCTCCATCCCTCCTGTGAAGGGTGTTGCTGATCCGGTAACTTTTATCCGGATAGTTGTTTTTGATAATCTGTGTTAAGACCATCCTTTACTTATTCAGATATCTCTCTTTTGCTCTCCTGTCTTGCTAATTGGTATGTACATCTCCCAGATGCTACATCATAAAGAATTACTGAAGAACAGATTGAGAAGTGGGAAACTTCAGTGGCTAACATACCTATCATCAACCAGTAAGTATGTCTTAAAATCTCTTGTATATATATCTAAAAGTACATGGCAACCTGAGACATGGTTGTTTTTGGTTGGATTTTTTCATGTAATTCGTTGTTCACGGTACACTTTTGGATAACAGAAAACCATACATTGGCTGTATTCTCTTTTTCCAAAATCATCACTTGCTTACATGTTATGGCATTACATTTGCAGAAGTATCCTTACTAATACTGGCTTGAGATTTACTGTAATTTATGAAATCTGTCGTAATCCATATTTAATTTTTGTTTATGACCTATAGGTATCTATGGGGATTGTGATGGTGCTTTTGTGGATGAAGAGTAAGTCTTCATTCACATCTATCCAATTTATGCCTAATAAGCTTGCATTATCATAAGAATGTGTTTGATCATTTGCAGTTATCCATTAAGTCCTACGAATGAGCTGGCTAGAGCAAGGTTGGCTGCTGAGAAAGAATGGTTACGTTTGGGCCATGATCTTGGGATTTCTGCACAGAGATCTCGACTTGGAGGTATATATGGCCCTGGTAGAAGGTTGGTGTGTAAACTTTAGTAATTCTTCTTTTGCCGTTTCATTGATGGGTTTCAGTTGGAAATTTACAACGATGAGCAGTGTTAGGGCACGAAGTTGGTTTGAAATTGATTCTGTGGCTTTGTATACTTGACAGTGCTATTGATACCATTATTAAACAAGCAACTCTCTCTAAGAGTCAGAAAATGAGATTATCCAAACAGTACACGACCCGTGTTCATGTTGCTGACATTTGCCAAGCACTAAATGCAAGTATTCTGAAGCGTCCCTCATGGTATGTTGAGAAACCTCTAATTCTGTTTGGTTTCTTTAGTAAGAAAGATTATTTATGGGGAAAACCAGAATTGTTTGACTAGCTATTTTAAGCTTTTGCAATATCCTAAGTAGTACTTCCTTATTTTCTCTTTTGCTTTTATTATAGTTTTTAATTCATGAAGCAATTTAATTGATTAACTCAAGCTTCAAAAGCTACTAAGATGCATCAACAAATACAAACTGAGGTCTGCATGGTGGGCTGTAGATTATCGGACTAAAAAACTCATGGAACATAACCACATGTACTGTTCAATTATTTTCTTGTTTATTTTTTCATTCCAGGAAAATATACAACATTGTTGACAATGATCCTGCTCCACGAAAGGAAGTGTTTATGTTTGCTCAAGATTTGTTTGAGCAAAAATTTCCAGGCAACTTTAAGCAAGATATATCTCCTGAAACTGCAGAAACACTTACGCCGGACAAAGATTCCAAGGGAGAAAAACGAGTCTCCAATGCTCGTATGAAGGGAGAACTTGGAGTAAAGCTGTTTCATACCTCTTATAGGTCTGGATTGCAAAGTATCGTTGACAATATGGACAGTTCATTTATGCAGAACTTACAAGGTTCATGAAAATCAATGCTATCCCATGTTTGCACAATGAGCAGATTTCCTCAATTACTAGCGTCTCATGATGCATGGAAGAATGGCTCTTCTACACGCTCTTCTGTTGCAAAATCCTGAAATTTGTAATGCTAAATCGGTGGCTATAGAACTACTACCGTTCATTTCCAATTATGTAAGTCTATGAACACATGTACCTTTATATATCGAATAACTATTGAGTTCTGGAAGCATGGTTTCCTTTTGATCCCTAAGTGAAGCTCAAAGTTATGGAAGAGAAACTGGTATCTCATAGAATCTGGGGACACTTGCCTCCAATTGAATGGCCACCCCCCCTCCTCTGCTTAAAAAGGGATCTCTTATCCGGTTCTCTCTTATTACCCGATTGTTCTTTCTTACCTGATGATGAGCTTATTTATTTATTTATTTATTTATTAGTATTTTTTTAATAGCAAAAAATAAATTTCCCCAGACAAATATAGGCAACAATTCACTACATTTTTGTGCCAATATGAAATTGTTCACAAGCCCTTCAAGAAGTGCTAGAGATAGTTAATTAGTTACCTACCACCAACAAACAGGTAGTACTAAAGATGAATGATACTGCCTAGAGAAACCCGGAACCATCGACCTGGATAACTTTAATATTTCATTTCGTGGCACATTTATGTTAAACATCAATGGAGAAAGAGCAAAAAAATAATAAATAATAAATAATAAATAAATAAACACTCTTCTCAGACACCGTTGAAAGCATAATTAGAACACTAGTTGCCTATATTATGCTACTAGTACGACCAGCCCCAGCGGCGGCACGTGGTCGGACGGGCCGAGGAAAACGGGGATCTCTAGACAAGTAAGCCACGCAAATCATTCTATATACTTTGTTTCCCAGATACGATGATAATCATACAATATTGTATAACACTTTGTTGAACGGAATAAAAATATATACAAGTGACTTGAAGTTCTCTAGACGTTGAAATCTTTTTCCAACATTGAGATGAGATGAAGCCTTTGCTGCAGCAGAGTTCATTGTCTCACTGTGCAAGAGAGAAAAAGCCATGTATTGGTTGGGTGGAGAAGTATTTCAAGGACTGTTTATGCAGCCTTAATGATGAATTATCGTTTGCTTTTGGGATTATAAGCCTTGTCTGTTCCGATCTGTTGCCGAAATCCCACAAATCATCAGCAACTTCCGCTCCAAGTCCACCCATGGCGTTTCTCTTTTGTTTCTCCTCACTTGGAGTACAGGGTTTATATCCATTCATTCATAGTATTATACTATTCTAGTATTTTTGTGCATTTTGTTATTTCCTAATTCAAAATTTTCATTGTACGTATTCGCTTGTTGCAGAGATGTATTCAACTTAGCGGGCTGCCTTCTCGAACCTGCTACGGTAAATGACTTTTCTCTGTTCTTTTCTTGATTTACAGTAAACGGTAGTGCATTCACACACACACACACACACACACACTCTTTTGACGTAGACATTTCACAAACCAACCATCATCCATGTCCTCCATCTTCTAAGATTTAATGGTCTAGATTTATTTATCAAACCCATTAAAAGTTTTAGCAAACACATTAAATTATATATGTACTCTATATAATTAACGACTATACAAGTGATGTTAAAACTTGTATATGTATTCCATATAAATAGATTCAATCAATGCTATTTTTTGAATTATTTCCCTAACCAATTAAATTTTGGGTTAATTTGACAATGGTCCCTAACCTTTGCACAATTGTGTCTCCAACCTTTTTTTTTCAATGTCGTAGGTCTCCAACCTTTCATAAATTCCTTCAGTGGCCTGCGGATTTCTATAGATGGACCATTATGGTTTTCTCTCTATCAGGGGTATATAATTTAGCTTTATTCTTTAATTTTTGAACCATGTGTACAGTTACTCAAGCTATTGTTTATATCTTGCTCTTACTTATTCCAGTGTTAGGGAGGTAATATCTCCTTATTTACTACTTTTATTTATTATACATTTAGTTGGAGGTTAGGTTTTATGCCCCCTTCCTAGGTTATACAATTTTTTAAGATTTTAATAAAAACGGTAAGGGGATTCCAAACTCCTACTAGCTAGGAAAGGTGGACGCTTAAAAATGATGCTGTAGCCTAGTTAGTGCTTTGATATTAAAAAAAAAATCTTTCATAAATTCACTTATAAGGTCCTTTATAATATTTTTACCCCTTACTTTTTAAAGAAAAAAATATAGATGAAAATAGTAAAAATAATAAAAATAAAAAAGAAACCTAGCTAACTACCAATTCTACTATTATCCCTAGCATGACTGAAAATAATAGATACTTGTATTATTTTATAGAAAACCATTATTTTTTCTTGTCATTTTTTATGGTAGCGGGATGAACAAATAACAATATTGTAGGTCTTCTCTTTTGCTACTAGAAATGACTACCAGAACTTGTTATTTACACTGAATCGGAATATAGGTGGATAACTAGGTAGGTGGGGTGGAAAGAAATTATTTTCTTTTTTTTTAAATATAATTTCTTTCTATCATATATACCTAGTTACCCACTTATATTCTAACTCAGCGTAAATGAAAAATTCTAGTGGTCATTTTCTGTAGTAAAAGAGAATATTTATAATTTTGCTACTTATTCCTCCCTTTACTGTCAGAAATGATAGAAAAAATATGGGTTTCCTAAAAAAGAAAAATGATGCCAATATTTGTCGTTTTTGGTCATGTTAGGAAATGAGTAGAATAGACAGTTCGTTAGGTAGGTAGAGAAAATTTTATTTTCCTTTTTATTTTTATTATTTCTACTATTTTTATATTTTTTTAATTGAAAAAATAAGGGCATAAGTGTCGTAAAAGACCTTATGAGTGAATTTATGAAAGTTTAGGGACCTAAGACATTGAAAAAAAGGTTGAAGCCCAATTGATAAAAAGTGTAAAGGTTGGAGACCATTTGTGAAATTAACCCTTGAATTTAATTGTCTAAATATAATACATGATATTATGAATGGTTACTCATGTCTAAGATCGTAATAATAAATTATCTAATTTAAGTAACTAAAGCAGTTAATTGCCCAATTGATTTGAAAAAAACACGAAAGGTTAAGGAAAATGCTGATTCTCGTATCTAGATGAAGAAATAAATAGTAAAGTTACCATATTGCTCAGCAGTGCGCAACTAATTAAAAATGTTGCTGATGTAATTGCCGACGTCACTAGAAAGCTTATGAGGTTAGACAAAAGGCGAGAAAAATTACCACAGATAAAGTCCCTTAAGTAATATGTATATTTGACATGTAAAAAGAAGAATAATTCTATTTATCTATACTGGAGACTGATCTCTATTCTAATTGTCATTTTCTTATTGACCTTTAGATAAATTAGGTGGAATTTCTGAAATAGCCACAAATAAAAACCCAAGTTCAGAAATGGCACTTTTTGAAAACATGTGCAAAAATGTCCAAATTTTGAGCAAAATCACTTGAATACCCCTAGGCTACTAACCCTATATATCTTGATCCGCCTTTGCCCTATAAAATAGTATGAAGCTGAAAAAAGGGAAAAGAGGTCCGCAATTCGTGTACTTGTAAAGAAATAATTTTCAATCCACAATGGGCACTATCCGGCAAGTAGATGAGAGACAATGGGAGCAGAAAATCCAATAGTCAAGAAACCAAAAAAAAAAAAAAAAAAAAAGAAGCTGAAATCACTAGAAGAAGAACACAAGGAGAAGAAGAACACAGACTGCTCTAGTGGCTATTAGCAGAAGAAAGAGAAAAACAAGGTTGAACCCCCATCGATGAACTAGAGAAGCCATTGTTAGAATGAAATTTTTAGATCTTGGGTTCCTAGAAAGGTTAGTTATCTTCCCTATAAATGGCCTTGTATTTAATGCTATTGCAGTAATATGATCCTACCCTCTTCATGGAAAAATGGTAATTTCGTAGGATGTGTATGATAAATGGGTTGTTCATTTATGATGCCTATGGATGTATGTGATGCATTTTCATTTCATAGGACGAATGACGTCTATGATTCATGAATTGCAAGGTGATTTATGGTTGTTGCCACCTGGAAACATCAACGATCCTAGTTAACTACAATAGTCGAGTGTCAGTAAGTATAGCAAAATGGCACCCCTCGATCTCTACAAGCAACCGTGAAGAGTTCTGTTGATTATGATGTGCATGAATGTTGAACAATGAGACATGCCTTGCTATCTATTGCTCGCCTTGATACGATAACAATCTGTTGAATAAAAGTAGTAGTAACGCCTAACTCTATGCTTATAGGGAAAAAGAACGTCTGGAAATTTAGTTTACTGTTATTCCAGTAATAACAGCAATTCCTTTAGTCATTGAATAAAGAAGGAAAATTTTGTCGTGACCGATTGATGCATACACTGAGAGAAAAATTAAAAGTATATGTTCTTATTCGTAGTTGAATAGTCAATTATACATTTTTCCATAAAAATTTGCTCGTATTTGACAATTCCTAATTTATTGAGCTGTGAAATAATAATGCCTCACATATTGCTAATAATAGATGGGTGCAGAAATCAAGACATTTACGCCTCATGCATTTATCAACAGCAATTGTCAAGTGTTGGTTGAGTCCCTTCATTATTGGTATGAAGCATTATATTGAAATACTATGTAAGACTATAGGGTTAACCAAATTGACACATTCTCGAAAGGATCATGTTTGCTAGTTAGGGACATATTATATATTGTTTCGGGATGGGAAGGGTCTTTCTTGTTATTGTTTGCATTGCTTTCAGGGTATGAGTAGTTTAAGAAATTAGTAATTGAGGAAGCCATATGAGTTTCCTATCTTTTGGTAATTGTGTTTTTCTAGGGTTGGTTTACTTCTCGGGTCTGGGTGATAGTTGGAGAAATTAGTGTGTCATAATTAGCATCACATAATTAGAGCTCACTATCTACTTTGTTAGGAGATTTGAGTAAAGAATATGAAATGTGTGCATGCGAGCTAGTTTGGGACAAGATATTCATTGGAGAGCAATATTTTTCAAAATGGTACCTGATCTGGTGGAAAAACCATAATTGAATAGAATATTTGGGAAGGACACCTGAAAAAACACTTCCATACGAATCATAAGTTTTAAATACTAGACTAATTTATATAGGATATTAACTGTTAAAAGGAATGTGAAAATTTCTCCTTGAAATAGCATGAATTATATGGATAGTGAGTGTGTTTGTTTACATTTATGTATGTGTCATTTGGACATTTCTATTTGGTTTAATGTCGCGTTGAATCTTTGCCACTTACAACTTGATTTACTACAAATTTATCGGTTCATGGCTAGATTCACATTGTCACACGGAGATCACTATGAAATGATAGATGATAGTTTCAGGTGGAGTGGTAGTGCAAGTACTTCAATTGTGGTATAAGGCAATGTCACACTTGGTGAATTGCACAACAGAATTGCAGAAAAGTTGAGCGTAGATGTTCAACGTAACGGTTTCTTTTTGACATTTAGAGTACCACAAATGAATATTCCCCAATAGAGATACGTGTTACAGAAGACCTCAACTGATTCATGTCCATGCGCGAGGAAGTGGCATTAAGTGTAATTGTTGTCCCAAATGATGCTAGAATGCCCTAGACTACGAAGCTACACATCACTTAAGAGCAAGGGAACCTATCATCTGAAGAGGTTTTTGAGGAACATATAATGGAGCCACTTATGATGGTGACCATTCCTTTGGAAAGGCAAATGGTGTAATAAATGATGACGCCTCTGTAGATAGGGGTATGAAGCAGCAACTCATGGAGGAAAATTGGAGACAGAGCAATATGGGTGCCCCAACAATGATCTTGACATAGCCTGAGTGCCACGATGTGTACCCAATAACTCGTTCTAAGTCCTAGATGCGACTAATTTTGAGCACGGTTGTATATTCTTTAGTAAGAAGAAGGTGTTGACACAACTACGACTGCTCACACTTAACCAAAGATTTAGATTCGAGATCAAGAAGCCCAATCGAAATAGCATAACTACTGTTTGCATGGACGCCAACTGCCATTGACATATGGGTGCCATAGAGATCAAGAAGTCTACCATCTTCAAGGTACGTACATTTAGATATAACCTGATGTAGATTAAAATACATTTAAATTTAACGTTCTTGGCTTTGTATACCTAGCTAAATACAACCTAATTTGATCGCTTATACCTTGGAGTATTTGGTTGCATTGATTCCTGATACTAGAAGCTCCTGTACGGGGTAAATATTGTCTCTGCATGGTCATTTTTTACTTAGATTGTCTTCATTCACATAATTGATATTCATGCAGATTTGATTATCTTTGCCTCCTATATAGAACCTAAATTTTATCTCTTATATTTGCCTCGTAGTAGATACAACCTAGATTTGATCTCTAATACCCGTGAGTACTTGCTTGTACTCATTCTTACTACAAGAAGCTCCTGTGTTGTAATTATTGTCTACGTGAGGTTATTTTTTCTTGCAATGTCTTCGTTCAGATAATTGAGAGTAATTGAGATTCATAAAGAACTTATTATATTTGTCTCTATTGGGAGGTTATATGTAACACTCATACTAATTACGATTATGGTTCCGACATGTAACTCATGCTCACATATGGAGTTTTTCCTTTAAAAAAGCTTCAGACATCCAGCAAGACCTATAGTAGGCAAAACCTTTGCAAGATTGAGAAATATTAATTAGATTCATATTTTACTAATCTAGCATGTCTCTATTGCTTCCGTCTAGATGATATGTTACGTGGTGGGATGTTTTTCTTAGCAACATACTCATAGCTCTAAGTTATAGGCATGTGGCTTTATGTAGGATATATTTTGTGGAAGAAACTTCCATTCATTGATGATAATATGGCCTACAGATTTGCTATGTGATATGTTTATATATGCTTTATAATATTCTTATGTAGCTACCAAGTTGATTTTGTAGATTGGACAAAAACAATAAAGTTACTAATTTACTCTCATCTCATTTTGATTTTGTCCAGATTTATAGTTTCGACTCTGTGCACACATGTTCAGTGGACGTTAGATGCAATTTACAAAAACATACGACAACTGCATTAATAAGAGAGTCGAAGCTATCCTCCTTCAAAGGTAATAAGAGAAGTTTAGCGCGAGTTGGGGGTGACCATCAATTACAATAAAGCATGGCATGGTATGGAAACCGCTTGGGTTTTGGCCTAGGGTGATCCCGTAGAGAGTTTCAAGAACTTACACTCTTATTGGCACATTCTAAAATAGCATAACCCAGGCACTATGACTTATCTCAAGACTGATGATGAGGACTACTTCCTATACTTTTCCTTGCATTTGGAGCCTAAATCTTAGGGTTTATACCATACCTCTAGCTGATAATATACGTAGATGCATGCCATCTCAAAGGGTCCTACAAAGGTAATCTAATAGTTGCAACAGGACAAGATTGGAACAAATAGATTTATCCCATTCCTTGGGGAGTTTTAGACGGAGAGATTAATGCCTCGTGGCTATTTTTTATGTCCAAGCTGAGAAAAGTGGTAGGAGAGTCAAAGAAATTGTTCTTCATTTCAAATTGAAAATCATGTATCGAGTACGAAGTCAAGGAAGTGTTCCCATCATCCATTATGGGTGTTGTATTTGGCACATAGAGAAAAACCTAGTACATAATTACAAAAAGTCCAGTGCCATATTATTGTTCAAACACGCGGCAAGGGCTTATCGCATTGGGGAGTTTGAGTAGGTAATGTCACAGATCCGTAGTATAAGCACTAGCATAGCAACATACCTTGAGAATTCCGGCATTGGGAACTTGTCATGAGCACATTTCCCAGGAGATAGATACAATATTATGACAACCAATAATGATGAATTCTTGAATGTGGTATTAAACCATGCACGCCGGCTCCCAATTACATGCTTGGTTGAGCATATATGTGGAAAGATACAAGAGTGGTTCCATGCACGGAGCACTAAGGCCAATGAGTGTTCATTTGTTCTAACCCTGAAGATGGAAGCCCAACTACGTGCAACATTTATGACGGGCACATGTGTGTATGTGTGTGTGTCAATGATGTTGACAAAGATTCCTTCTAAGTTGGACTTGTAGGCAATTGCTTCACTGTGAGTCTGTGTGAAATGACATACTTGTCAAGAGTTTCAACTAAATCATTTGCCATGTGCACATGCAACAAAAGCTAGATGTTCAAGAGGCCTCTCCTTGTACAAGTTGTTTTCGCAATTCTATACTACAAATAATTGGCCGGGGGGAGGGGGCATACTCTGAAGCCATCTATCATGTAGCCAATGTAAGTGATTGGGTTCCTCACCGAGTTGCTTCCATCCATGTCTTGCTTCTAAACGTAAGGTGACCTACCCGGCAAGCCACGAACTAGGCAACATCGTTCCCGATTTAAGATGTTTGGCGGTCATCAAAAGTGCAGCATATGTGGCTACAAGGGTCATTATCAATGATCGTGTCCCAATCAACAACAAAGGCCTTCAATGAGATGAGAACCAGAAGTATGGCAAACTTTTGCATAGTTTTTTTTATGTTATTTAGACCAAACATATGAGCCTCTTATGGAAATGTTGTTGATGCAAGAGGCTTTTTCGTTTCTTAGGCATCAAATTTGTGATCTTGTATGGTTTATGTTCTGTATACGTTGCTTTATAAAATATGTTACGAGCAAGAGTTAACATGCAGTTCCTGCTAGTTGATCTATGTTTCTCTATAGACAGTCTCAGTAATTCTATACAGTTTACGTTTGGTGCAGACGCTCTTCCGATCTCCAACTCTATACAGTTGATGTGTATTTCTCGACAGTTGCGTGCTGGAATTTTAGACATTTCAACAAGATTTTACATAAATGTCTCCACTATTTTTTGTGTATCTATACAAGATGTTCGATATTTCTACAGTGTTACAACCGACGAACGGACCCCGTCCATTGTAGAAAGCCCTTTTGGATAGTTTTTTATGTTACTTTTCGCAAACTCATGATCTTCTTACAGATGTGATGACACAAGATGCTTTTTTAGTTATTATGAAGCAATATAGTGATCCTGGTATGACGCTTCGTGTTCTATACCCGTAACTTGATGAAATATTTTGTCAACAAGATTTTACATAGTCTTGACATACAGTTCCCAACAGTTGATCTGTGTTTCTTTACATATAGTCTCAGTAATTCTAAAAAGTTTTCGTTAGCTATAGCTGGTTGGCTACCCCAACTCTGTTCAGTTGATTTGTATTTTTTGACAGTCAGCTGCTGGAATTCTTGATGCTTCAGCCAAATTTAGCATGCATTTGTCGACTTTCTTTTTGTTTCTGTACAAGAATGTTCGATATAATGTGAGAACTACGGGTGGGCACTGAAATTGAAAAATCGAAAAACCAACCCGAATTGGACCGGTTCAAGCTAGTTTGGTTTGGTTTTATGAGTAGACTGGTCGGCTGGCGGTCTGGGTAATACCAGACCGAGTTGATCTTGCTGGTTTTACGTGTTTGGCAGGCCAACCAACCAAAACCTCTTAAAAACGAACCAAAAACACCCCGATCGATTAAACCGGGTTTCCACCTATACTAGCCAGTTAAAACTTAAAGCCCTTTTTTTTTTAAAGTAAAAACGTGTTTCACAACAATTTGGAAGAAATCCTAGCACATTACATATTACCAAATACCAATTTGTCAATTTACAATTCAGATTTGTCAAACTCAAACTTGAAACACTAATTTGCTTTGCTACTTCCATTCTTCCTAAAACTAGACAAGCCTTTTTCCCGCCGCTGACCACTGCTGCTTTGCTTCTCTCACTAGCTGCCCCTAGGTAAACTACTCAAAGGATAAGAGATAAGAGCTTGAAAGAGGAAAATCAAAATGCAAGCAGATAAGAGATTGAAGCCACCATCACTACCACCGCTGCCACCGCCAATGTCAAGAGAGAACCGATCTACTTCATATGTTATTTTCATGAAAAATATTTTACCACAATGAACCCTAATAGACGACAATGAAACTATCGAAGCGAGATTAAAATTTGAAACCCTTTCACTCTCTCTCTCCTCTTCTCTCTTTCGTGTAAAATTGTAAATGGAACTTTAGAAGTGTGAATGGAAGAAATTGGGAAGGGCAAGTAGACAATAGGTTCAGCCATTTAGGTCTTTTCTTCTTCCGATCTTGGGCTTTGGGCCAAGTTTTAAACTTAAAAAAAAAGCCCAAACTACAACCCAGCCCGACCTATTGGGTCTGTTTAGGTCGGGATCGCAGACCAAGCAGGTTGGGCTCGGTTTGGGATTTCCCAAACCGATTAGGTGTCGGGTCGGTTTCAGGTTGGGGTCGAACTTGACCCGTCAGACCCGATGCCCATCCCTAGTTAGAACCAATTCATTGAAGTAGAGGAATTCCTAAAGTGTAGAAAACCCTTTTGAATAGTTTTTTGACTTAATTTGTGCAAACTCATGATCATCTTGCGAGATCGGAAGACACATGAGAAAATACTCAATAAATAAAGCTTAGAAATGTTCTTTAATAATGCAGTGATATTATTCAATAGTTAAAGTTTGCAGTTGTTTTAGTTTTGAACAAGTAATCCTCCAGTTTCATATTCCTATTTATGTCTAAAAAATGAACAAAAGTAATCCTCTACATTAGCATGTCATACAATTTTTGCATCATATGACTCGCAGCACCATTGTAAAAATTGGGAATTTTCGTGAATTACCTTGTTTGGCTACACTCTAGTTTTACAAGGTTAAGTATATGCGTTATGAGAGTTTACAACCAAGCAATATAGCCTTTTCAATTGAAGTCTGGACTATTCATTTTTAACAATGATGTACATCTTTCCCCGTTGTACTGTTGTTAACTCAAATGTTTTTAGATTATTTGGGCTGCTATAGACCTTTAATGTGACTGAACAGTTAAATGTAGATTAACTTAACATTGGCCCTTACCACACCTCTACATAGCTCTTAAATTATAGGGCACACTTGACTTGAAACGGTTGATCTATACAAATAAGATATTACTCTTGTCAGCATATGCATAACCTAGTAAAAATCACATAAATTGAAACTAACACAACATGTTTGACGATCCTGAATAGCTAAACATCAGAACATAAAAAGTAAAATGAGATACGGTAGACATACTCATAGTAGATACCAATCATCATAACAAAATATTATTTGACAACATGCTAGACCATATTTCTTCTAACAATCGTGCACGAGACAATGAGGCTTGTCACCTATATCAGATGTTGATGGTCTTGCACCATCACAGATTCAGTGCCCTAGACACAACGCCAGCTACACTTTCACCCTCACTAGTTAATGTAAGGTCGACCACTTGTCGGTTATTATTGTCTTGGCGTTTATTGTCCGAAGAGAGGTCGACTATGTTGTTAGGGGAAGCTCGAGTGGATCATACATGCATATTCTTCAAGAATGTCCTTATCGAAGCTCAAATCGAAGATTGCATCTCCAACTGACTTTCATGTTCGGAGCTTAACACAATGACATCTAGCATGCCCTGATTAACAAGGTCTTCATTGGTCTCCTCATCGGATCCAACTAATTCATCATATGAAGCAAGACAGTTGAACATACTATCAACTTGTTGCACAGGAGCATCCATTTCCTCTTTTGGTGAGGCTGATTCACCCATGTAAGAGTCAATGTTACTTCTTGTATCGGGAGTGGAGCTTTGTGCGAAAGACGAGTTCGGGCCATTGTTGCTGGGTGCCATCTTTAGATTAGTGCTCAATTGCTAGTTACCTTGCTCGAATCAGTTACTTCTTTTGTTGCCCTTTTGGAAATCACAAATTCGTAGTGGCTATGAGACAAGCATTAGAGGTCATGCATTTAATTCGACCATCTACCCAGATATCCTCTATTTAATTGGGACAATATCTCAGATAAGATAGAACGAAGACTGGTTGCTAAAATGATTTATTCATGTATTGTTGTCATCTCAATAGATCATCTACATCTATCGTTACTGATGGGGTCCATAAAAAAGAAGAGAGTTTTAGCAAATAAGGAGCTCAAAACAATGATTGCATCTTCAATTGGCGCTTCGTCGTCAGAGCTTAACACAATGACATATGGCATGCCTCGATTAACATTGTCTCCATCGTTTTCCTCATTAGACTCAATTGATTCATCATATGATGCAAGACACTATCAACTTACTATACATGAACGTCTATTTCCTCTGCTAGTGAGCCTGCTTCATCTACGTAGGATTCAGTGTCACTTCTTGCATCGGGAGTGGAACTTTGTGTGAAAGACGAGTTCAGGCCGTTTTTGCTGGTGCAATCTTTAGAATGGTGCTCCAATTGTTGGTTACTTTGCTCGAATCAGTTGCTTCTAGTATTGCCCTTTTGGAAATCACAGATTTGTAGAGATCGGAGACAAGCATTGGAGATCATGCATTTAATTCGACCATCTACTTATATTTTTCATTTAATTGGGACAATATCTCAAATAAGATGGAACGAAGTTTCGGTGCTAAAATGATTTACTCATATATTGTTGTCATCTCAATGAAGCCTCTATTTCTGCTATGATTGATGAGGTCCATAAAAATGGAGAGAGTTCAAGAAACTAAAGAACTCAAAACAATGATTGCATTTTCAACTGGCGCTTCGTCATCAGAACTTAAAGCAATGGCATCTGGCATGCCTTGATTAACACTGTCTTCGTCGTTCCTCTCATTGGACTCAGCTGATTCATTATAATGCAAGATAGTTGAACACACTATTTACTTGCTGCACATGAGCGTCTATTTTCTCCGCTGGTGAGGCTGCTTCATCTAAATGGAAGTCAGCATTACTTCTTGCATCGAGAGTGGAACTTTGTGCAAAAGACGAGTTCGGGCCATTTTTGCTGGTGCAATCTTTAGAATGGTGCTCCAATTGCTGTTTACTTTGCTCGAATCAATTGCTTCTCCTGTTGGCTTTTGGAAATCACTGATTTGTAGTAGTTATGAGACAAGCATTGGAGGCCAAGCTTTTAATTTGACCATCTACCTAGTATATCCTCTATTTAATTGGGACACTATCTCAGACAAGGTGGAACGAAGCCTCGGTGCTAAAATGATTTATACCTATGTATTGTTGTCATCTCAATGAAGCCTCCATATCTGCTGTCATTGATGAGGTCCATAAAAATGGAGAGAGTTCAAGGAAATAAGGAGCCCAAAATAATGATTGCAGCTTCGACTAGCGCTTCGTAATCGGAACTTAACACAATGGCATCTGGCATACCTTGATTAACTCTGTCTCTATCGTTGTCCTCATTGGACTTAGCTAATTCATCATATGATGCAAGATAGCTGAACACACACTATCAACTTGCTACACATGAGCATCCATTTCCTCGGCTGGTGAAGCTGTTTTGCCCATGTAAGAGTCAGTGTTACTTCTTACATCAGTAGTCAGATTGTGTTTGAAAGACGAGTTCAGGCCGTTGTTGCTGGAACCAATCTTTAGAGTGGTGCTCCAATTTCTAGTTACTTTGCTTGAATCAGTTGCTTCTATTGTTGCCCTTTTGGAAATCACAGGTTTGTAGTGGCTATGAGACAAGCATTGGAGGTCATATATTTAATTCGACCATCTACCAAGTATTTCCTCCATTTAAGGACAATATCTCAGACAAGAGGAAACGAAGGTTGGGTGCTAAAATGATTTACTCATGTATTGTTGTCATCTCAATGGATCCTAGATCGGAAGAGCCATCACTGATGAGGTCTATAAAAAATGAGAGAGTTCTAGAAAATACGGAGCTCAAAACAATGATTACACCTTCAACTAGCGCTTTGTCATTGGAGCCTAACACAATGACATTTGGCATGCCTTGGTTAACACTGTTTCCATCGCTCTCCTCACTAGACTCAGTTAATTCATCATATGATGCAAGATAGTTGAACACACATTATCAACTTGCCACACAGGAGCATCTATTTCCTCCGCTAGTGAGCCTGCTCACCTATGTAAGAGTTAGTGTTACTTCTTGCATTGGGAGTGGAACTGTATGCGGAAGATGAATTCGAGCCGTTGTTTCTGGGTTCCATCTTTAGAATGGTGTTCCAATTGCTGGTTACTTTGTTTGAATAAGTTGCTTCTAATGTTGCCTATTTGGAAATCACATATTTGTAGTGGCTATGAGGCAAGTATTGGAGGTTATCCATTTTATTCGACCATCAACCAGGTATATCCTCTATTTAGTTCAGACATTATCTCAGACAAGATGGAGCAAAGCTTAAGTGCTAAAATGATTTACTCATGTGTATTGTTGTCATCTCAATAGATCCTCCATATCTACTGTCACTGATGAGGTCCATAAAAAAGGAGAGAGTTTTAGAAAAAAGTAAACAATGATTGAATCTTCAACTGGCGCTTCGTCATCAGAGCTAAACACAATGACTTCTGGCATGCTTTGATTAACACTCTCCATCGCCCTCCTCACTGGACTCAGCTGATTCATTATATGATGCAAAATAGTTGAACACACTATCAACTTCCTATACATGAGCATCCATTTTCTTCCCTGGTGAGGCTACTTCACCTATGTAAGAGTCAGTGTTACTTCTAGCATCGGTAGTTAAACTTTGGGTGAAAGACGAGTTCGGGCCGTTGCTGTTATGTGCCATTGTTAGAATGGTACTCCAATTGCAGGTTGCTTTGCTCGAATCTGCTTCTTCTATTGTTACCCTTTTGGAAATCACAGATTCGTAGTTGCCATGAGATAAGCATTGGAGGTCATACATTTAATTCGACCATTTACCTAGTATATCCTCCATTTAATTGGGACAATATCTCAGACAAGATTGAACGAAGCTTGGGTGCTAAAATGATTTACTCATATTGTTGTCATATCAATGGATCCTCTATATCTATCGTCACTGATGAGGTCCATAAAAAAGAGAGAGTTCTATAAAATAAAAAGCTCAAAACAATGATTGCATCTTCAA
>CAVNYN010261613.1:0-39504 GCA_963692815.1 Nyctanthes arbor-tristis
CCCGAAGAGGAAGAACTCTGGGAAAAGGAAAGGAATCTGTTGGAACTGCGGAGCACCCGGTCACGTCAGAAGAGATTGTCCAAGAGATAGAGCAGGTTCGGCTACTGGCTCAAAGAATTCGGACAACTCAACTCTCTTTGTGGGGAGTGATGTGCTATGAAGTAAGTGGGTACATCTTCATGGCGTGTCGCTAGGTGCCATGGCAAATGATGTTTGTTACTTCTAGCGGTTATATTTGCACACGGGCATTGGTTGACAGTGATGCAGGGTGTGTGGTTGTAGTAATGTCGATGGCTGATAAACTCTCAGGAAAGTCAACAAGAGAGTTGCACCACAAACTTCAGCAAGTTTATTTCGACATTGAGCCGATGAAATACTTGGAATTTGTTAATTCTAAGTGATTATACTCATGTGGTGGAGTATGAGACTGTCAAAGTGTCAAAAGCTTACCTGGTAATTTCTCAAGTATTGTGTAAAAGACCGGAGAAGAAGAAGATTTTAGCTTATTTTGGCAAGGTGGAGATTGTTGGATTTATTGTCAAAAATAATTCAAAGTTGAAAAAGAAAAGGAAAAGGAAAAAAGAAGAGTTCTTGGAGGAAAAGGAATCCAAATCCTAGAAGGAATTATCTTATCTTCCAAGTAAACAAAGCCTATAAATAGATTTGTTTTCCTCTTTTTTTATGTACAAGAGTGACTTGAGTCTTTGAGAGAAAAATTGGCGAGCTTAGCATCTTGTGAGTTTTTCTTGTAACTCTTTGAGGTTTGTTCAAAGAGTAGAAACTTTATGTGCTGTAGAGTTTGAGTATTTTTCTTGTAATACTTGGCGGTTGTGGGTTGGTAAGTGAAATTCTATATGGTTGTAGCGACTTGAATCATATAGTGAAAAGCTTTGATAGTCCGTAAATTTGTCTTTGTTTTTTTTTATTTTTCCTTATCTCATTAAATTCTTTAAACAACGTTCCTGCAGACGTAATCGGGGAATCTACATTAATTCCCAACAAAAAACCCACGTCACTTTGAGATTAATGCAATCTTAATACGTCCATGCATGCAGAGATTATAAAAAAAATATATACAGCTAAATCATGTGTGAATCTTCCATTTATAAGTGAAGGGATGTGTCCACATGGTCAGTAGTTTTCTCAAATCCATAAGAGACCCTCAAGTCTGCACCAGATTGCTGCGAGTCGAGGCGTTGATGATCATAATCTACTGCATAATATGCCGGCTGACCGCTATTATTCTTATTCAATTTCAGCCCAAGCGCTAGCCCATCTTCAAGTTCTGGAGGACGACGCTTTGACGATGAAAAACTCATTTTCTCTTCATGATCATATACAAAATAACAGTTATTCCAAGGCAGTCTGGTAGGGTCGACATTAAACAACTTTACAAGTCTCCTCTGATCAGCTTCTCGTTTCTCCTTTAACCTCTTCAACTGTCTGAATCTCTCTTGTAAAAGCATGATGGACGAACCGACAACTTTTTCATCATTATTTTGTCTTCCCATTCCCATCATTGATTGAAACTTAAATTTGGCGCCGGGCCATTAATATGTATATATAGAGGACGAAAGGGAGAGTTCAAATTAACCAAGTCGTGAACAGATAGAGAATCGGCTGACAAGCGACAAAATCCAAGAGGAAATGTTTCAAGGGTGGCTGATTTGATTATGCGAAGGTAAAAGGACTTCTTGGGAGAGGAAAAGCGTTAAAAGAGAAACGACAAAGAGAATGGAAGATAGTGATTGGAAGCATGTGGTTAGAGGAATATGAGGAGTGCTTACGTTGGCGTCGGCTGTCTTTAGCCGTCGTTTAACTTCGTAGATGGTTCCTTTTTTGTTTGTTTATCATCGGTTTTTGTTGCGCTCTCTAGTTTTCTAGAGGAAGCGATCGAATCACTTTATATAATATATTATTATTAATTAGCTCCATCTTGTAAAAATGGTCTAATTTCAATTTAAAAAATATATTCTTAAATAATACATTTCTAATAACATTATTTATGTTTTCTTAATTTATATATATATATTAATTTCGATCTTATGTTTTCTTAATTTATATATATATATATAATATAGATATATTTTATACATGGAGAATATAGAGGATGTGAAGGAAATTTGGGGAGGCACGGGTATGGTTCGAACCGGGGGCCTTTTGGCCCAGAAGATAAGCATCATAACTACCGAATACAATTCGAACCACGAATATATTATTTTGTTGATTACGATACACATTAAATATTATTATAAAAGAAAATTATTATTCTAATTACTCTCTTCCTTGAAAGTATAGGGTCCACTTTGTTTTTTCATAAGGATTAAGAGGTATGTTGAAAAGTTATATATTTTGTGATATGTATTCTTAATTTATCCATATTTAATGAGTAGAATCTAATATTGATAGTTATAGCTAAATTAAGTATGGACTTTCACATGTAAATATATGCTCTTATTTTAATTTAACAAATTAGCAATTATCATTATAAATGAAAGTATAGCTAAAATTAATTTTTACAAATAAAAAAATAGCTAATTTATATTAATTTTTACAACTTCAAATGTAAAAATTTCTAACACAAAAATTTTAATATTTTTGTACATCTATCATATTATCTATTGGGTAATTGCTACAAAAGATTCTTACCTTTTGAACGTTGTTGCGGAAATGATCCCTATCTTTAATTTTTTTGACAATCTCAACCCTACCTTCATATTTTTTTTACACAACTCATCCTTAAATATTCTCCATTTTCAAAAGGGCGTTTATCCAAACACGGTTCAAAATTTTTAAAAAACTACAAATGAATCCCCAGACTTATAAATATTGTTGAAAATTAATTCAAAAAATTTGCATTATCAAAAATATTAAAAATAACTATTTTTTCAATATTGCTAATTAATTTTAGAACTTTGTTTGATTTTTTTTTATAAATTTTGTACTATGGACGGAAAAAAAATGCCTTTCTAAAAATGGAGGAAATTCGATACAAATAACATGAAGGATGGATTGTACAAAAAGAAATACGAATGTGGAGATGAAATTGCCAAAAAATTAAAAATAGGGACCATTCACACAATAATGTTCAAACATAGGGATCTTTTAGGCCAATTGCCCTTATCTACTAGCTCAAACATTTCAACTGGTTTTACACCTCCCAAAAATTCAGAGCTCAAATTATATAATTTTGAATATAACAAAATGCCATGACCATTTATAATTCACATAAGACATGCAACAGACAAACTTATTACTAGTATCGCAAAAAAATAGCTCTCTTTCCTATGATGAGCCAATTTCTCAAGTGACACGTATGAACGTGCCTACACTTATGTGAGGGGTGGATGGAAAGTAGAACTGGCTGTTAACACTAAACCATTTCACTCCAACTATCACACTCACCCAAGAGATTATCTCAATCCCTCCACCTATTATATCCAAATGTGCCATTCTTACAGTGTGGGAAGAATCAACAAATTGTGCGTGACAATTACTTTAATTGCATCAGAGAACTATGTACTTATTTCATACGTTGTTAACCCGTCCAAAATGCATAAATCAGTTTTTTTCATACGTTGTTAACCCGTCCAAAATGCATGAATCAGTTTTTTTCATACGTTGTTAACCCGTCCAAAATGCTTGAATCAGTTTTCTATTTGGCGGGGGCTGTATGAAACTACGCTTGTGCATGCTATATAATACATCTGAAGTTTGCAAGCTGGATTCACACTCAATATTATTGTGAAAACTAAAGTTGGCAAGCTAGATTCCACCCAAGAGAGCACCGGAAATGGCTCCCTCTCAGATGAATTCGTCCTCTCACCCCCACCGTCATAGGCTTATTCATATGTCGTTCTACTTTGGATCCAATGCAGAAATACTATTTCATGGCTGGCCAGGTTATAATAATAATGTAGAACGACGCTATTATTTGAATCTGAAGGTCAATAATTCCCAGCTTGGATATAAAGGGAGTATGTTAGTAACTCTCACCGGAGCATAGTCCGCGGCTTTAGCCTTAATCTGGGTTGGGATGTAGTTCTTTTCTTGTATTGGGCGAACCAAAGTGTCGCTCTACATTATTATTATAACCTGGCCAGCTGTGAAATAATACTTCTGCATCAGATCCAAAGTAGAACGACATATCTATAAGCCCATGACAGTGGGGGTGAGCTGACATATTCATATGGGAGGGAGCCATTTCCGGGGCTATCTTGGGTGGAATCTAGCCTTGCCAACTTCAGTTTTCCGAACGACATTGGGTGTGAATCCAGCTTGCAAACTTCAGATGTATTATATAGCAATAGTTTGTAAAGATTTTATTTCGTGCACAAGTGTAGTTTCATAGTTTGGCTTGTTTTCCGCTGACTGTGAATGAAAAATGAAAAGATTTGAATTATAGTTGTCCGTGAAGGCCACTATTTCGGAAGAGTATCCAAAGCGCCATCTCCAATGGTCTTGCATGCAATGTGGTTGGAATGGAAAAGTCAATGCCAATTCAATCAAAATATCGGGAAAAAATGACATTTCGGTGAAATAAGAGCGCCCGCCAAACAGAAAACTGACTCATCAGTTTTGGGTGGGTTAACAACTTTCTGTTTTCTTTGTTGTTTTATTTTTTCCAATTACTAAAATTTATGAAATAAATATAATCTATATATATTCACAGTTCTATGGGACAATTAAAGTAATTGCCGCGCACAATTTAGTAATAATAATACCTTTATACATATGTAGAAGAAAGAAAATAGTACTGATTTATTAAATTTGTCCTAAAAATCAAGTTCAAAAAATTGGTGCAAACGGTCGTTAATGGTCGTTTAACGGAAACGTCATAAAAAGATCATTTGGGCGCAAAAAGTAAAAGTTGGGGACTAGTTCGACTCAAACTAAAAGTTTGGAACCAATATAGCACGTAAGGAAAGGTGTGGGACCAGTTGTGCCAATTAACCAATATTTAACACGAATATTCCTGTCTTCTTCGAGCAGTGGAGTCGTCCCCGGCTGGCCAACCATTACAACCCAGCCTTCAATCGCACCTCGCGCCAGAATTTCTCCGTATCCGCTCTCTCCGCTACACTTCAAACGCAAGAGAAGTCACCCAAGTCCCCGCTGTCTCTGCCGATACCCCCATTCTCCGGCACCCGTCGATCTTCTGTCCCTTCTTGTCTCTCTGCACTCAAACCTCTGCCATTTACAATGAAAAATCCGTTAAGAAAACTCTCTTTTCCTACAACACCACTATCACCTGTTTTGTGCAAAGCCACCGCTCTCAGGATGCCCTTATGGTTTTTCTGGAATTGCTATGGTGGCCGGGGGTGTTGCCGAACGTGTTCACGTTACCGTGTGTTATCAAGGGGTGTGCTAATCTAGGGGCTATTAGGGAAGGGAAAATGATTCATGCGTTAGCGTTAAAACTCGGGTTTGGTTCTGGGATGGGTGTTCCCGTGGAGAGTAGTTTGTTGAGTTTGTACTCAAAATGTGGCGATCGTGAGTCTGCACAGAAAGTTTTTGACAGAATGCTTGTTAAGGATTTGGTTTCTTGGAATATATTGCTGGATGGTTATGCTAAGTCTTCGGGGGAGAATATTGAGGTTGTTCTGGAACTGTTTGGTGAGATGCCTCAAAAGGATGCCTTCTCGTGGATTGTCTTGATTGATGTGTTGTCAAAGTGTGGGAGCATTGAGAGTGTTACGATGGTTTTTCGAGGAATCTTCAAGAAGAAGTTGGGGCATTGGACTGCTGTTATAGTTAGGCTGGGAACGCATGGTATGGCTTCTCATGCAATTGAATTGTTTCATGAAAATGCTAAGTAAGGAGTTAAGCCTAATGCCATTACGTTTGTTGGTCTCTTGAATGCTTTTAGTCATGCTGGCTTGGTGGATAATGGGAGGCTTTATTTTTATATGATGACAAATGAGTATGGAATAGAACCAACTGTTGAACACTATGGTTGCTTGGTGGACATACTTGTCGAGCTGGGCATCTTCAAGAGGCAAAGAGTGCAACAGAAAAGATGCCAATGAAGCCAAGCAAGGAAATATGGATGACTTTACTTAGCAGTGCAAAGAACTGTAGAAACATTGATATTGGAGAATATGCAGCAAAGAATTTGATAGCATTAGCTCCAGAAACTTTTCAGTGCTACGTACTCCTTTCTAACATGTATGCTGTGTTAGGCCAGTGGGAAAATGTTTCACTGGTTAGGGGAATGATGAAGAGAAGAGGTTTTAAGACAGAACCGGGGTGTAGTTCAATTGAGCACAAAGGTGTGCTTCATGAATTTAAAGTAGGAGATAAGTCACATCCTCAGTCTGAACTGATATATTCTAAGCTGAGTGAGATGAAAGATAGGCTGAGGCTAGCTGGACATGTTCCTGATACAACCCAGGTATTGTTGTTTGTTGAAGGGGAGAAAGAGAAACAAGCTGAGCTGGAAAGCCATACTGAGAGATTGGCTATTGCATTCGGCCTTATAAATGTTGACAAAACAAGTAACATACTTATAGTGAAGAACCTTGGAATTTGCAATGACTGCCATTTGGTGATAAAGTTTCTCTCTAAGATCTACAAACGTGAAATTATTGTGAGAGACAATAGCAGGTTTCATCATTTCAAAAATGGGTCATGTTCATGCAAAGACTACTGGTGATTGAGAAGTAAGTTGTCTGCTATTTAGTTCTTGTTACAATTTATTTAACTCATTAACTAAGAACATTAGGATTTTATTTTAGTAATGCCTATAGACTATATGAAACTGTTCATGGTAGATGCGGTTTTTTATACTAGGACTGGTGCTGTTCACCTCTTTTATTCTTACAGCATCGTGAATCCGGTTTTCCTTCTCTTTATCCAGTTTATCAATATATATCTTTCATACACTACTAATTATTTCTGTTAGTGAGAATATATCAGCTTAAAAAAAAGAGTGCATTTAAGCATGCTAAATTAAAGAACATTTATTTGAGCATACATTGTTGAGGCTAGCTGAACATGCTCTAAATCAGACAAAAATATAGTAAAACGTTGAATTAAAACTTTGGTAGGCTCTTTTGCCATGTTTAATAATCATATATATGATAAATATGCTTATTGATATAATTCTATTATATCGTTAGAATTAGTTTTCAATGGGGCAGAATGTTTTTTTGCTGTATTCAACCATTATTCGGCCATGTTTTGTTTATGAGACCATAGAGACTCTTTTGAGTAGTTGATATGCATGTACAGCAATGAACAAACTCATAAGTTAAGAAATCAAGACGAATCCTAAAAAGAGAAGAACAAGGAAAATATTTAGAGAGAATTTATGTTTTATTCATAAATCAAAGCTGAAGAACACAATGAATGGTCTCTATTTATAGGGTTTAGAATCTACCTAAATATATGGGGTGTCCGCAACTTGGATTTTAGTGAATTTCTATTACAAATCCGGTGTCCTAACACTAAAAGGAAACTACAAATTTCATGCTAAAATAAAATAAGTAGAGAAATCGTACGATGATTCAAAATGAATGAAATTATTAAAACAATAAAAATAGAAACTCCAGATTTCGAGGTCTAAAAGACAATGACGACCAAAATCCATCTTGGTTGAGGTGAAGGTGAGTTTTGTCTCGTCCAGAACTTTTCAGAATGTAATTATAGAGATCGGAAGAGCGTCGTGATCAAATGCAAATGGGTACATTACAGCAAAAGTCCCCAACCTTTAGATCCATTTGCACTTTCGTCCTCAACCTTTAAATCCAGACTAGTGGACCCCTAACCTTTGGAAGATTGGTGTGGTTCGTCCAAACAGGTGAGTTTCATCATTAAACCATTAGGGTCGTTTAACAATCAATTAAATGGGATCATGTTATAATTGAAACTAAGTTTCAAATTCACATCTCGTTAGAGTACATAAAAGTGAGTGTGCATATGACTTAATTTGACTTTTTTTTTTTTTAAATATGCAAACATCTCATTTTTCTATATAGAAGGGTCACTTTTTTTTGTACTCCTAGGCAACATGAATTTAAAATTTAATTGCAATGATAATAGGATCCCATTTAATTGGTTGCCAAACGGACCCTAACTATTTGATGATGAGATTCATCCATTCGGATGAATCGCAGCAATTTTCCAAAGGTTGGGATCCCCTAGTCTAGATTTAAAGTTCGGGGACGTAAGTGCTAATGGATGAAAAAGTTAGGGACCTTTGTTGCAATTTTGGGGGGTACAAATCAAAAAATGATAATCATACTCTTTCCAATCCACTTCTTCGATTCATTCAACCATCTATTCAATCCAATTCCTGTCTCTTTTACAAAATTGACTGTGGTCCCATTTGTCCCTCAAAGATTTGAAGAACATGGCAGTATTCAGATTAAAAATCGATTAGTGGTCTAATATATAAACCTGGAAGAAGATGAAGGAGATAATGATGAGGGGTAGAAGAAGAGAAAAGAAAAGGAAAGAAAGAAAGAAAAAATGAAAATTAGTAGTATTTTCATCCTAATTGGGGCCATTCATGTCTTGCACAACTAATGGTGACTCTGAAGTTTGTATTTTAGCATCAGAGTGAAGCATAGCCATGGAGAGATAGAATTACATTTACAAAGATAACAGTCTGCCATCCTGCATCCTTTTGACTTTGCATGTTTGGGTGGAAACTTGTTCTGGTATCTCAATAAGATTGAGATAAATTTGCTTAAAATCTGGTTGCTTACAATACATAATTCATATTAGATAAGTTGTCTTGTCCTTTTTGTGAATTTTAATTCAGGTATCAGGACATGTTATTTTCCTTGGTCACGAAAGCTTCCCAAACCTAATTTTTTTTATTTCTCCTTTTTCCTGGTGAATCACCTAAAGGAAGCTTTATTACTCAATGACTATTGAACATTGAACCATCAATCTTTATAATATGCAGCAGGCAGGAGATTATTCCTTCATTTCTAGGTTTGGCAAAAATTTCATCTCTAGAATTCATATTTGCAGAGCGATACTGCGTTTACCTAACATTATGCTATATGTCAATTAAGGAAGAATTATTGTCCGAACAGTTTGGAGTGTGATTCTTAAAATCTGTTACGCTCTATTTCTCATCTCCTGAAGATGGTCTATATTTTCTAGACGATGTAGTGGTGAGTGCTTGTTCTGGTTTATGTTAAGAAAAGGCTGAAATTATTTTAGTTAAGAGCTCATCACTGGGATATGCAGGAAACATTAAGTTGACAGTGCTCAAGTTGACACTTACAGAACTTAATCCAGAGAGATACATCATAGTATTTTATGCATGAGATGTATTAACTAACATATTTCATTTTCCAGGCACAAAGTTTGTGGCATATGCCCATGCATTGTTGGCAACTGGATCAGCAATGTGGTCAAGGAGATTCTCGATTGGGCCCTTTCCTGTAACAATGGCCTGGACAAAGAATCCAAACATTGAGAACATTGCCAATCTTCCATTCTTGATTTCTTTTACCTTCAACTCAGCAAAAGCATCTGGATCATCTGCCAGACCAAGTGGGTCGAAAGATCCACCTGGGTAGATCTTGTCCAGGCCCTCACCAAGCGGACCTCCACCAACTCTGTATCCTTCAACAAATCCCATGAGCACAACTTGAACTGCCCAGATAGCAAGGATGCTTTGGGCATGGATAAGGTTTGGGTTGCCAAGGTAGTCGAGGCCACCTTCTGAGAAGATCTGGGCTCCAGCTTTGAACCAGACAGCCTCTCCAAACTTGACACCATTCTTGGAAAGAATTTCTGGGAAAACACAGCCCAATGCGCCTAACATAGCCCAGCGGCAGTGAATCACCTCAAGCTCCCGGTTCTTGGCAAATGTCTCGGGGTCCGCTGACAATCCAGCAGTGTCCCAGCCATAGTCACCAGGGAATTCACCAGTGAGGTATGAAGGAGTTTGCTCAGAGAATGGACCCAAGTACTTTGGGCGGTCTGGTCCGTACCTGTTTCATCAGTTAAGAAGAGAGATCAATTTCTGTTAAAACTAGAATGACAAGTTTTCTACTTGAATCAACAGTTTATATGTGTGTGTATGTGTGTTGAGCTTCGAATTTACCAAATGCTCTGGGGAGTACTTTTGACGGTACGTCTCATGGTGAAAGTGTGTGTATGTGTGTTGAGCTTTGAATTTACCAAATGCTCTGGGGAGTACTTTTGACGGTACGTCTCATGGTGAAGCGGCCACCTCCAACATTGCCAACCTTTCTAATGAGCTGGTTCTGGTTCTTGAGGGCTGTTTGGCCCGCAAATGCAGATTGTTGGATTGCTGAAGTTGCCATGTTCTTTTACCTGAGAGACAGAGTGTCTTCCTTTCTTGTTGATGTGCTTATTAGATGGGATGATTACAGTGTGTGTGGAAGAGTGTTATATATGAGGAGTAAAAGATTAGTGGATTGCAATATCTACACCTCAGCACAAGCTGATTGGTTGGTGCATTGGATTTTTTATTTCCTTTGAGATTTTGTTCTTGAGAGGAAGAGAGAAAGGCCATTGTATTCCCACGTCGATATGGAAAATCTCATATGGCGGACATCCAATATATGCTTGTTATTGGCCACTGATATATTGTAAGGACCCCTTTAGCCTTTGCTTCTTGTGTCAATCTATTGGGGGCCAATCAGATGCTAACCTCTTGATTTGGATTTTATAGCCTACTAGGATATTATCATGTATGGACCACTCTCATTAACCGTATATCTTACTGTATTTCAAAAAAAAAAAAAACTTTGATCTATCGTATTAAAATTATTTAAATTATTGTGCTTCGCTATGGGTATGTGATTTTACTGAATAGAGATTATTATGGACTGTGATTTGTCAAATTTCTTGATTGGAGGAACGGTTTTCATTAAAGAGGAATACTGTCTATAACCATTTACAAACAGAACAAAAAATAAATATGCAAAAGAATAATAAAGAAACGACCATCCCTAAAGCAAAAGATCAAAAAATAAGAAAAGTTCGAAGCAAAAAAGTCGAAACAGAGAGTGAACAAAGATCAAAAGAAAAAACCAAGAATCAAGGGCGAATCTTCCTTTGGAATGAACACCTAAAGCTTGCTGCATAAGAAATTCAACATGAACAATCATATCCAAAAAAATAATCATTTAGAATATTACTTGCGCATACTTTAGAATTAAATTTACAACGTCTCAATACTTATAGTTTATTAATAAGGCTGTTATTACTCACCTATTTCAAGTAATGATCACCTAAATTAAAATAGAATAAAGATTTTGGACTAGAAGTAAATAATTCTACATTGACCTTTACTAGATTTTCACCTATGTGGCATGCATAAATACATACCATATAAATTTAAAATATACATGACTTGGGTTTGAAATACACATGAGAGGGAAGTTTTTTAAAAAAACTTCCAGGAGATTCTCAAAAGTTTCCTAACGTATGATTAGACACGTGTCAATTGTAATATTTCGTTATCTTATTGTAAATCAATAATTATTATATTAAAGAGGATATGAAATGTTATTATGGAACTTTAAGAAATAAAGCATACTGGTCGTATACCCGTGCGTTATAAGGAATAGAATAATTAGCAAAAAAACAAAATGCTTGATAATATATATATATATATTTTTTTTTTGAAAGGAACAAAATGCTTGATAATTAATTTAAAGAACTAAATAATCACAATTTTATTGTGTATTATTCACTCATATACACATGTTACTAATAATTACAATTTTATTTCGTACAATTCTTTCATTTTGACACAAAGCTAATTAAATTATCATTCATAGAACAGTACTTTTAACTAATGAAAATGAAAATTAATGAGAAATTTTTTAATATAAATTTAATTCACATTGAATATGAAAACTAAGAAATCATAGAAAAGAAAACATACAAAATTTATATAACTACAAAATTATCACATACAAAATTTATATAACTACAAAATTACCTTATACACATATCTTTGTTCAATAAGTATCAGTACAAGAACTCTAAGAACATATTGATAGTGTGGATGATATTCATTTATCAAAATAAATTATTTACCACATTCACACTATATCATATATTTTTGGAAAATTTATTTTTCGCATTCTCTAAAGAAATCACTATCACTAAATCCATTCTAAAAAAATATAAAAGTACACACTCTCCTATTATAAAAGACCCACTGGAAGTAATATTACAAAAAAGGATAAACTTTATATGATTTACCCTTAACATTAATTTTTAACCACTTTCCACTCGAAAGAGAATTAAAAGAATTTTTTATTTTTGTTCGAAATCATCATCACCACATATTATTACTATTGTATCCCTCAATTTAAATTTTTACTATATATATAGGATCCCAAAAATAATAATAAATTAAGTAATGTAGTAAACATATAGCCATATGTTTTATGACATGTGGTTTATTTATCATATTAAATTGAATTAAAGTAAATGTTTTGAAACTGATTAAATTTTAACCCATTCCCCCTAAAAAGAATTAAAAGAATTTTTTACTTTGTTCTAAATCATCATTATCAAATATTATTCCTGTTATATCCTCTTAACTTAAATTTTTATTGGTAAAAATAGGTTTTCCGAGAAAAAAATAATAAATTAAGTAATATAATAAACATATGGTCATATGTTTTATGACATGTGATTTATCATATTGAATTAAATTAAAGTAAATGTTTTGAAATTAATTTAATTTTACTTCCTCATCATTATTATTATTATTATTATTATTATTATTATTATTATTATTATTATGCCATCAATTCATGAGTAGGCACTTAATCGAAATGATAAGGAAGTCCCAAAACCCAAGACTTGAAATTTGTCTCTCACTTGTTAGAATTTTGAAGAAATATAAAATATTTTAAGATGGTATAAAAACTAACATAATAGATATATCAAACACTAATATGAGAATGTGTATAAGATTAAAAGCATATAAAATAAAAGCATATATAAGCGGGAGAATAAATATATATATATATATATTTATTTATTATTTTATTTATGTTTTTTAGAAAATATCTCTATTCGAAAATCCAAACACAAGATATAACTTTTATTTTATATATATTATAATTATATATATTATAATTACGTATATTATATATATGTATAAAATAAAAACATATATATAAGATATTAGAAATTTAATTTGAAGTTTAATTAGTTGGAAATGTGTATATTATATATATATTTTTTTATTATTAATATAAAATAAAGAAAAAAAGAGTCATATATAAATAGGATAGTAGTTTTCGCGGAAAAATTTACGTATGGTCACTATTCTACTTTAATATATCTAAGATAAGATTATTTCACTTAGTCACTACATCACTTCACGATAGTCATTTTATAAATTATGAAATGTTAATTTAAACTATTCATCATATATTATTTTATTTATTTTTCAAGTAAATATATTAGAACACCAAGGGATTGGACTGAATAAATAAACCGAAAAACTGAACCAATCTGCAAAAATTGTTTGGATTGGTTTAGTTTGAAAAGTGAATTGGTTTGGTTTGACTTGAGAAATTTTCAAACCACTTGAAATGGTTTGATTTAGGATTCAATGTTTAAAAAATTGCTTAAACCGAACCAAACTGTTTTTTATATTTTAACTAAAAATTTTTAATGTATAAATAATCTGAGGAAAAAATATCAAAAGACTTAATTCATTTATTATTGTCAAATTCGTTGACTGAAGTTGGTACTCTAATAATGAATTCCTTGTGATATTTTGATTTATTTTAGTAATTTAATAAACTAATTTTTTACTCATTTAATTAATTACCTTAAAAAATTTCTTGAGAAATTATATCGTAGTCAATTGACCATATTTTAAACAAAATAACACTTTCATAAATATATTCTGGCAATATCTCATTTGAAGCTAATGTATTATTTCGATTTTTTATATATGTTACATTTTATTAATTATACGTCTGTGTTTTAGTAAAATTTACTTACTTTTGATGAGTTTGATATTAATATTAGTATTGAAAAAACATATTAGTATAATAAAATATTTATATTTATTAAATTATTATTATGTTTTGAGTCTATTTTCATTACGTTGATCGACAAACTGTGATTTAAAACTGAATCAAACCGAAAAAATAGGTTTAGTTTGGTTTGGTTTGAAAAATTAAATGATTTTGTTTGGTTTATAATATCTCAAAACCAAATATGATAGTTTGGTTTAAAAATAAATCAAAAATCATCTAAACCAAACCGTGTTCACCCCTACCAAGGAACATATGTAAAGAACTTCTACATGATAATAATAAATGATTAGTATATGATCACAAAAGAGTAACCTAATAAGCGAATGAAGTGAATGAATGTATAGGATATACTTCACTCTTGTGTCAGCCGTCGGAGGAAGTCGATGCCCTTAAATAAGTGAAACTCAGTCCTATGAACAATGCTCAATCCGGCCCAAAGTAGGATAAGAACACAATAAAATTAAAAAAAAAATCGTCTAATAAGATAAGGAAAAAATAATCCAAAACCCTATAAAGATAATACAAATAACGTGAAATACAGTAGTCTTCCAACCTCGGATAATCTTCCCATTCAAAGCATCACATGTTGGCCATATGTAAGCAAAATTAAATCAAATCCAATCTGGGCAAAAATTTTGAAACACAAAAGAATATAAGAAGCAACGCGATTCGAAAAGTTACAGTCTAAAATGACCCTTATATTACAATTTTAACGAGAAAACTACAGTGCAAAAAAATACCTTTAATTAATATATATAGATTATAAAAATATCAATCTTAAAGCACCTAAAGTGTGTGGGCCGTCAGCATTTGATATTGTCTATGGAAACTTCTATTTCCATTTTTATATTTTAATCAATGTTAGCGGGAATACTTTTCATTTATTTATAATAATAATGATATAATATATAATATTTAATAATAATTACCGTCAAAAAGACTTGACCAATAAAAGTCTTCTAGTGACCACGTCAACCGCTACAAATACGCAAAAATTGTATGTAATTTCTCGGAATTTTTGCTTTCCACGGGGGGCTAAATCCCCGACAACTACTATATCCTTGTACGAAATTTTAAAAATGGAACCTGATCAATTATGTGGCAAAAAAAGCCCCATAATTTTGTTAAATGTTTGTCACGTGAGTGATCAGGCTTTAAAAATAGGGACTGATCAATTTCCATAGAAAGATTGTTGCTTATAGTATTACTAATACTAATAAACCATTGTGTGGGACTTGGCATAGGTGACTAAGGAATAATTCTTCTTTGAGATTGACATTCGCAAAGGTGAACATAAAAATATTGAAGATAATTCTGTCATGAGAACTCCTCATCATCGGCTGCATGAAATTACGCCTACCGTTAAACGGGTTTGCACTTTTCACCCACCTTAAGATTAGTTTTGACTCACAAAAGGAAGATGGCCTTATAACAATGGATAAAAAGTGCAAAGTGAATAAAGTTGATATTGAAATTGAACGGGCAAACCGTGTTAAGCAGCATTGCCAGACACCATGAGTTGCCTCAGTTGGAATGTTCAGGGAGCAAGGAACCTATCACATTAGAAGAGTTGCGAAAGCCATATTCACTTTTATTCCCTAGGCCTTGTCTTTTTGTCGGAGACTAGGTTATTTGGCTTGGATGCGGCAACAACAAAATTGGGCTATGAAGCCCGCTTCGTAGAGATTAATAAACTTTAATTTTGGTGGTAAATTCCTTTGGTATCAATTTTAATTTTAAATTCATTTGGACCAGCATCCACATATGATCACCAAATCTTAATTATTACCTCCATCCTATAAAAACAAACTATTATTCTTTTTTCATTCATTTCAAAATATAAACCATTTCCCTTATATGTCTTTATTTGATGTGCAAAGTTATTATCAACATAATAATTATTATTAAAATAGAATATTTAATAAATGAAAAGATATAGTACTGATTTTCTAAGAAAACAACTCGAGTTCGAATTCCGATCTCCAATCACAAGCTATCATCTAGCCTATGTTAGGTGAAGTGACGGTGTATGAACTCAGAGCCTGTTCTATTTCTTTAGCTGAACTAATTTTTAATTCGGTTATGTTTTCCCAAAAAATTCCATAATGATGAATTTTTTGACAGTGTACAATTAATTTACAAAGATTCCCCGCATTCGCTACTAGAAAGCACGGTACGATAGCCTTTACAAAGCTAACGTTTTCATTTCGAAAGCGATTCGTCCACCGAAACTCATTAGAATCTCTGGGACAAATTTTTGAAACTCAAAAAAAGTTTCTTGTTTTTTTTATTAATTCGGAAACTTGATGAAAACTTGTAATAAACTCTGAATCGAAAATTTTGAGAAGTTTTAACTAAGAAAAAACTTAATTGAGGTTAATTTAGATGACTAGATGGAGGTTAAATTTTTTATGGGTTTAATCTAGACCATTAAATTTTGAGTAATTTTATCCGTGCAAAGTACAAAAGAGTAACAAAAACAACATTGGACAGAGAGGTTAAGGCTTATTGCTTATAACCTTGAGTATCTTGGTTCAATTTTCTATATTAGAATTTTTTTATAATACACAAAAAATAAAAAGACCGCCCTCGACCGGTGTGAATACTTTACCCGCCTGTACCCGTCGCAATACTTTACCCTACCCCGAATATTGGGATGAAATTGTCATTCCTAAGACTCACACGTGGCGATCAAAGACGCGCGTCTTTACACACCACGTGTGAGTATGACAGCGTTAGAGATCAATTCATCCAGTTTGTTAGAGATTAATAATTTAAACTTTAATTTTGGTGGTAAATTTGCTTTGGTATCAATTTTAATTTTAAACTCATTTGAACCGGCATCCAAATCTTAATTACTGCCCCTGTCCCATAAAAATATACTATTATTCTTTTTTTTCATTCGCCTCAAAATATAAGCCAATTTCCTTTTAAAATGTAGTTAAAATTAGTTTTCTTATAACTCTTTATTTGATGTGTAGAGTTATTAAAAAAGTATATTTATCAAAGTGGAATATTTAAAATGCTTCAACATGATGAATCAGCTGTTCTATAGATTCATTTTTGCTGTACAGTTTATAGTTGATATTATGAAATAACAGAAAATTTCCAATTTCTTTCTCTAATTTGGGATCCAACTCCACAATCAAATAGTTAGAGATTAAAGAGTAATAAACATATGCTTAGCAGCAACAACAACAACAATAATAATAATAATAATAATAATAATAATAATAATAATCTATATATATTAATCGAATTAAGCGGCTGATGTACTTTTTCCCGCCTAAGGTGGATTCTGTAAAATTTCTGGCGATGTTAGCATTACATCACTGGTTATTTGTTATTTCATTGCTTAGCCATGGACATTTTGATCACTGTATAGTAAATTCTTAATTCCTTTTTCATTTCTATGTGTTTCCATTTTTTCTTCCTCTTTCTATTATGTCCATATCCATTTTTGTTGCTTAAATCTTGGTAGAATCCCTAATTCAATTAGTCAATTAAGGATTTCTTTGCGTTTTATATTTTTTGTTTCGGCTCGATTTTGAGTTTTGACCATTTATGATAAAAAAGAATCCCTTATTCTCAGTTATCAGTTCATTCATTTGGTAATTGATTCGGATTGGTAGACTGTATCGGTCTTGGCAAAATCAATTTGGAATTTGTTTGCAAATAAAAAAGAAATCATTTTTTAGTTATACAAAGTTTTAAAAGTGGTTTTTCAAAATTCGTATATTAATCAAGTAGCATCATAAATATTATTTTTAATGTTTTTATAATACAATATGTTATTTTTTTATTTTAATTTTATTGACATTTTATAATTTTGACAGTACTTTATTTGTTTATTCAGCAACTATGTGTTGTACGGGTGTAACAATTAAATATGGTTTTGTTCAAACGATGTTGATATCTTATATATATATATATATATTAATGAAAGGTAGTTGTCATATGCAGGTTTTCCCTCCAAAACAGCTATGCTGCTTTTATATGCTTATTTTATTTTATTTATTTTTTATTATTATAATAATAATAATAATAATCCATTAGTGTTATCTATTAATTGCATTTTACAATTATTTTATATTATAATAATAGAACAAAATTTTTATATTTTTTATTTTCTATATAATATGCTATGTGTTATCTATTAGTATTTCTTATATTTATTCTATTAATTTTTAGGATATTTTTAAAAAATTAATATTTCTTCAAAATTCTAATAGTTGATAGACAAATTTCAAGTGTTGTTATTAGGTCTTTCCTTCTCATTTCGATTAAGTGCCTACTTATAAGGTTAATGATATAATAATAAAATTAAATTAAATCAATATAAAAACTTTTACTTTAATTCAATACTATAAACTACAAGCCATAATACCTATAGTTATATGTTTCATATATTAGTACTTAATTTCTTTTGGAAAAATATATATTGGTAAAAGTTTAAGTTGAGAGGATACATAGTAATAATATTTGATGGTGATTATTACTTAGAACAAAAATAAAAAAATTCTTTTAGAACAAAAATTTAAGTTAAAGGGATACAATAGTAATAATATTTGATGGTTTCACAAAAAAAATATTTGATGTCGATGATGATTTAGAACAAAAATAAAAAATTTTCTTAATTTTTTTTAGAGCAAAAAGTGGTTAAAATTAATGTTAGAGGTAAATCATATAGAATTTATCATTTGCTGTAATGCTGCTTTTCTTAGGTCTTTTGTAATGGGATGGCGTATACTTAAAATTTTTTAGAATAAATTAATGAAATAGTGATTTCTTTAGAGAATATATGAGGAAGTGTGAGAAATAATTTTTTCAAGAATATGTGGTGGAGAATGAATGTGGGAAATAATTCATTCTGATCATCTACACCTTAATATACATCAACTGACAGAATGTGGGTATAGGGTAATTCTGGAGTTATATAAATTTCGTATGTTATCTTTTTCATAGTTTCTTGGCTTCCATACTCTACATGAAATTAATTTTGTATTAAAAAAATTCTTTATTCTCATTTTCATTACTTAAGAATATTGTTTTATGAATGATAATTTAATTAACTTTGTGTCAAGTGATAATATTATATGTTTTAATTTGATTCTATTTATGTATATTAGTAAAATATGTATATGAGTGAGTAGTATGTAATAAAATTGTGATTATTTAGTTTTTCAAATTATCACGCATTTTTTTCCTACTAATTATTCTATTTCGTGCAAAGCACAAGTATAAAACTAGTATATATTAGAGTAGAATAGTGAACAAATGTAAGTTTTCTTGCCACAACTAATATCCTACTTTTATTTGCTTCTTTTATTTTTTTATTTTATGATAATAATAATAACACTTATCCATTCTCTTCAAAAAAATAGTGATGCTCTATTAGTTATATTTTACTATTATTTTATTTTATAATAATATACAAAAATTTTCTATATTTTTTTATTTTATATATAATATGCTATTTGTTATCCATAAATGTTTATTATACATATTTTCTTAGTTGTTAGGCTATTTTCAAAGATTTAATATTTCTTTAAAATTTTAACAGTTGATAGATAAATTTCAAGTAATGGGTTATTTGGGACTTCTTCTTTTTTCGATTAAGTGCCTACTCATGATATTGATGATATAATAATAAAGTAAAATTAAATCAGTTTCAAAACTTTTATTTTAATTCAATACGATAAATCACACGTCATGAAATCTAGGGCTATATATTTACTATATTACTTAATTTATTATTTGTTTTTCTCTTAGAATCTATATATTGATGAAAATTTAAGTTGAAAGGATATGATAATAATAATATTTGATGATAATGATTTAGAACAAAAACAAAGAAAAATTTAATTCTTTTTAGAACTAAAGTGATTAAAAATTAACTTTAGGGGTAAATGATAAATCATCTAGAATTTATCTTTTGTTGTAACATTGCTTCACTTGGATTTTTTGTAATAGGAGATTATGTGCTTTAGATTTTTTAGAGTCGATTTAGTGAATAGTGAATGTGAAAAATAATTTTTCCAAAAATATATGATAGAGAATGAATGTGGAAAATAATTCATTATCATTAATGAATATCATCCACACCATATTGAATAAGGATGTGGGTGTAGAGTAATTCTAGAGTTGTATAAATTTCATATCATTTTTTTTCCATGGTTTCTTAGTTTCCATACTCAATATGAAATTAATTTTGTAAACATTCCCCATTCTCATTTTTTTTTACTTAATAGTATTGTTCTATGAATGACAATCCAATTAGTTTTGTGCTAAGTTAAAATATTGTATGTTTTAATTTGATACTATTTATGTATATTAGTAACAAATGTATATAAGTGAGTAGCACACAATAAAATTATAATTATTTAGTTTTTCAAATTACTACGCATTTTGTTTTTGCTAATTATTCTATTCTATTCAATGCACGGGTATTCAACTAGTATGTGATAAAAGAGAGAAAGCCAACAAATAAAATGTCAAATGCTATGTACAAAGGAATTTTTCAAATTTTGTAATAACTTTTACTTTTTTTTTTGTGATTGTAACTTTGTTTATTCATTTTGAGATTCTCTTTTTTCAGTATATTTTACTTGGTTAACAGAATATATGTCCGTGCAATCTACAAGTGTAAAAGAACTATTCTAAATACGGTGCAGTGGACGTGAATCCCAAGTATGTAATTGTATTTTTGAAATTTTTTATATTCATTCATCTACATCTTTTAAAGAAGAATAATAATAATAATAATAATAACAATTATTTCATGATTTTTTTGAATGACAATATTTCAATTACTTATTAAAAGGTTATTATATTTCATATTGAATTGATTATCTATTCTAATTTCCTTATATTTTTGTTCATTTAATTTTCTCGTGTAACGTGTGAGTATGAGACTAGTAATAATAATAATAAAGGGATGGCAACAGGACAACTAGGTGTCAAAGTCATGAATGGAAATTGAAATATATTCAATTAGTGCTAATTATTCACTTGTTCAACATAGCCGGAACAAAACAGTCAAAACGAGAACGGAGTAATTTTGTCAGCTAACACGTAAGTGTAAAATTGAAGTTGATGACATTGAAATATCTTAAATTACCATCTAATTATTTACTTCTTTTCCATAGACACAGAATAGAGAGCTTTTTTTTTTTTTTTCTTTTTTTCAATTTAACGCGCAAATGTAAAATTAAAGTGTCAACCACGTGTGGAATTAAATGAACAATTCACAACATTTTGGAATTAGACAGCATTGTTGCCTTATGAAGAATTCACATCACATTAAACTGTTCAACTGCAACGTTGGCCCAATGGGGGTAGGTAAGTAGGTAAAGCTTTGCGTGTTCAACTAATGCTTTTATTATTATTATTATTATTATTATTATTATTATTATTATTATTATTATTATTATTATTAATATATAGATTATTATTATTATTATTATTATTATTATTATTTATATATATTGCGAGATGGCACCTTAATATTTTGCTTCCGACTAACTTGCATCATGTTGACTAAATTAAAAATAGAAGTTCACTTGCATGTATGAAATTATCATTATTTTTTAAATGCATGCTCATGTGTCTTTATATCAATGTGTATTCGAAAATAAAGATTTGGTGATGGTTTGTGTTTGCATGTATTGATTCTTATTTAGAAAATTAATTAATTATTAGAAATATAAGATCGTCTAAAGTATTCATTACAGTCTGAAACCTGATTTATTTTAACATTTCAACTTAATCTCCAACCCAAAATATAACGTCCAGCATTGATGTTCTTTATTCATTCAAAGGACGAATGGGTTGAAACGACATTTTTGCCATCCCCACCACATGAGAAGCCTTCTAAAAAGCTCACGTCTAAGAGTTCTACGAATTTTCAGTACTCCACATGTGATCAGTTTGATATCAATGTTAGTGAGAGACTAACAAATGGATATTGGTATTTAAGCAAGAAAGAAATCGACAAATAAATACAAGGAGTTCTTTTAATTGATTAATAATTAAAATTTAAAACTCTTATGCTTTTGAAGAACTTTCTCAAAAGTTTTTTTAAAAAACTTCTTACCCATATGACATATATTAATAAACGTCGTATGAATTTGATATACACATAACTTTGACTTGAAATATACGTGGCGTGTTTTATACATGTCACATTCCGATCTGTTTTTTAACAAAACCTTTAAGAAGTTATTGAAAATTTTCCATCTAATTAATTCTCTCATTTCTCATTAATTAGAAATACCGAGGTATTAGGTTAGAATTAGGTCTGGACGTGGTTTGGTTTGGTTGTAGTTTTAAGATAACCAAACCAAATCGAAAATCAATGGTTTTTATGAGAAAATAATCATTTGGTTATTTTGTAATATTAAAACCAAACCAAACCAAAACCAAACCGTTCAGTTTTGATTTGATTTGTTTGGTTATAGTTATACAGAATATTATAAAATATTGTTCAATGAGATTATCGGCTAAAGGTAAAAGTAGAAAAGTATGTACTTTTCAAGAGCAACAACTATACTTTAGGGTTTAAGTTACAAAGTTTTAATAGAAATTTAGATTTTTTTTTGATAAGTTTACTCTTTTAACTTTAGATGTTTAAATCAAGAATTAAGTTAATAAATTTGAAATCAAATCATTTAGTTTGGTTATGGTTTAGTTATTGGTTTTGAAACGAAATCATAATCAAATGGTTATTCGTTTTAATAACCATAATCGTTTGAAAACTTAGAAAAACTAAATCAAACCGCTCGGTTTCAATTTAGTTGGGTTGGTTATGTTATTTTGTCCGGCCTAGTTTGAATACTTAAAACTTTCCCGTTCCATGATGCATGCAACGGAAATGGTCTGACAGTAAAAATAATAAAGATTGGGAGTACGGCAGTCAACAATTATTAATTAATTTTATTTTTATTATTTATTATTTGTTTTCTGAAAAAAAAAAAAATATATATATATATATCTTTTTTTAAATTACACCGAATCGGCGCGTGGGTTGCTCTTCTCTGACCAGGAACGTACCGCGGGCTCACTGAGTCGTCATTTATTTTACTAAATTGAGATTAGAGAGAAAAACGTGTGTGAAAGCATGAAATTGAACCAAAGCCAAAGAGGATACACATTTGTCAAAGCATCCTTTGTCTTTCTCCGTTGCTTCTATATGTTTCCATGGACTTTTCTTTCCTCGGGTTAGATACACTTTTGGTCCTTAATGTTTCTGATAACATTTAAATTGGCCCCAATTGTCTTTGAATTGTTCCATTCTAGGCATACTATTGTTGATATTAATGCCAGGTCCTACTTGCCTGTTGTGTTTATAAAACTCGGGCGACACTTTTGCTTGAAACTTTGATTTCATGCTAATTTCATCATGCATTGCACTTTTGCATGCATTTGTCACAAATAGCTTAATGATTGGTCTAGAAGCTTTTTCATGTATTACCTTTTTTAATACGTTACTTGTATGTTAGAAAATGATGTACTAATGTATAATTAAGGTAAGCCAAACAATATAGCGGTACGGAAAATCAAGGATTCAACTTTCAAATTTCCAACATTAACTTATTTATTACTTAATTAATTGATTATTATATTCTTGCTACTATTGATAACTCAATGATAAATCTCAATTGACGTGTACATTGTTAGCACTACTATTTGTAACTTGATGATAATATCAATTTTCATAACACGCATGTGTATTGAAAAGACTTGAATAAGAGGAGGAATCAATTCAAAATGAAAACATATGAATTGCTATTTTTTCCCTTCATTGACCTTAGGGAGTGGGAAGCAAATTTTAATCATGTCTATAAAATCTAGGTGAAAAAATTCAATTCATTTTCTAATCGAGCTCAATTATTAGAATGAGATGCGAAATCAATTAGAAGTAAAGTAAAAAAAATCAGGGACAAAGGTGGGGTAGCCGACCTCTTACGCAGTTATCCCTATTTTTTGTGTTTCGATTACTTCTTGTACCATCTTCTGACTATGCCATGGTAAAACTGGGTTTTACATTTTTAATTTAAGCACGAAATATACACTAGTTGATCCACAAACAAAGGCGATGGGACCAGATTGAATCCTTGAAAAACTTTTGTGAGAGTAGAAGAAAAAAGTAAAAATTTAAGGACGAGGTTGAATGCAAAATATCTCATACCTAATAACACACGCAATATTCAACGCGAAGGAACTAGTCAACGCTCCCAAGTCATTAGCTGTAACTTTTCTATACTTTTGTTCTCCCGTTGTTCTTCTTCTTCTTCTTCTTCCATTATTACATATATATCTATAAAAGTCAGTCCACATTACCAGCTCAATTCACCGTTCACAAACCAAACCACAAGCAGAAGAGAGGAATTGAAGAGATCAATCTTTTTTGGAATTGGAAGAAAATTAAAAAATGGGCAAGTTGCTTACAACTGTCCTGTTTTCCTGTTTCTCAGTCATGTCTCTGTTTGCATCCTTGTCCTACGCACAAAACGATTGCCCCGATCACCGATTCTCCAACAACATCGCATACACAACGTGTAACAGTCTTCCGGTGCTAAACTCTTTCCTTCACTGGACCTACCATCAATCCAATCACTCCGTCGACATCGCCTACCGACACACCGGAGTCACCTCCTCTGACTGGGTGGCATGGGCGCTCAACCTCGGCAGCGGAGGCATGCTCGGAGCCGAGTGCTTGGTCGCCTACCAGAATTCAAGCGGCCAAGTTCGCGCCTACACTTCGCTGATTCAAGGCTACGATACTCAACTGCAAGAAGGGCCTTTGAGTTTCGGTGTTTCCGGTCTCACTGCGGAGTTTACCAACAATAATCAGATGGTGATATATGCTTCGATTCAACTTCCCAGTGGAAGAACAAGCTTTACTCAGGTTTGGCAAAACGGGCCTGTTTCTGGGGGGAACCCAGGCCGACACGCTCTATCTGGAGCTAATATACAGTCTGCTTCAAATGTTGATTTTGCTACTGGATCGAGTTCCGGCACCGTTGCCCCTGTTGTCCCTCGTCTGCGTAGAAAAAATGTGAGAATTTGCTTTCCTTAATTTGATTCCTCCAAAACTAAATATATTATTATTATATAATTAATCAATCAAAGGATATATGGTAGATTGGATTCTTAATTTGTGGTGTGAATAATCAGGTTCATGGAGTGTTGAACGCTGTGAGTTGGGGAATTTTGATGCCTATGGGAGCCATGTTTGCAAGGTATCTCAAGGTGTTCAAGGCAGCTAATCCAGCTTGGTTCTACCTACATGTTGCTTGCCAAGTGTCGGCCTATGCAGTCGGGGTTGCCGGATGGGGCACCGGACTCAAACTTGGCAGTGATTCTTCTGGTCTTCAATACGACAAGCACAGGAACATCGGCATCGCCCTGTTTGCCCTCGGAACTGTTCAGGTTCGCCATTCCATTCATTCATGCATAATTCTTCAAAAATTTGGAAACAGAAATAGTTTTGCTAATTAATTGGTTGCCTATACTATATGCAGATGTTTGCATTGCTGTTGAGGCCAAAGCCGGATCATAAATACAGAATATACTGGAACTTTTATCACTGGAGCATGGGATACGCGGTGATCATATTGAGCATAGTGAATATCTTTGAGGGATTCGACATATTGGATCCGGAGAAGAAATGGAAAAGGGCATACATTGGTGTGCTTATAGCCCTGGGAGCCGTTGCACTTGTGTTGGAAGCCGTTACATGGTATATTGTGTTCAAGAGGAAATCTGAAAATGGCGCCGATAAATTCCAACAAAACGGAATTAATGGATACAATAACGGCAGAAACCAGCAGCACGATGTGTAGGAGACGATACACTAATCTTTCATTTCTGAGCCTTTAGTCTGGGGGTTTGGCTTTGTTTTGTATTGAGGCAGATAAATATATTATTATTATTTGTTTTAGCATAATCTGGTGATTCTTTTTACTACTTTTAATTAGCTGTCTGTACCATTATTAGATGATTATTATACATACGTTAGTTGCTCTTTCCAGAGCTTGATTGTATATTTTTCTTCTTTGTATATTAGTGGATGTCACACAGGACATGTCTTTGCTTGATTCTTGAACATGGTTTTTCTTTTCTTTTCCATATCACTCGAGAATCACCGAATTAAGCCATCTTGCCATACAGTCTGTCCATCTAGAATGAGAAGAAGCAAACGAAGCTAATCAGCTATGGTATGGGTACCCATATTCCTCTCTCGGAGGGGAACATACTTACAAGTTCCATTACCACACCAGAGCATTATGAAATTCAAGATCTTCCTTTAGGTTGGAAATTAACCATTGTAGGCAATTTGGTTTGCTGTTTAGCTAAAGAGAGACCCAGCAGCTATGCTAGCTTCCATATCAAGCTTCCATATCACAAATTGCAGCTCCATTTTCATCTTCGAATTCACAAAATAAGCAACAGTCACTCTATTTCCTTCCAAATCTTCCTGAAATCCCATTTCCAAATCTTCCTCGCCTTAGTTTACTACACTCGAAGATGCCATGGAAAGTAATGTTGGCGTGAGCTGAAATATAGAATCTATACTGTGAACTTAAATCATCTATAATCTATATTCTAGATTCTAGGACTCGGAGGTTCGTGATACTCAAGTCAGAATCAAGTGGCAATCTTCCCTATATGGAATATGGACGTAGCCACCCTTGGACTAGTGCGGTCCATGGACGGCACTGAACCTTGGAGTGGCCCTTTTAAAATTGGGCTTGACTGCACTGAATTTTCAGTGTGGTCCAGCCTATATAAGAAAAAAAAATTTTGGGTTTAAATTACATTGGCCCAAACAAATTAAGGAATCTGAGGCATCCAATCCACTGCCATTTACCAACATGCTCCTCTTTCAGATCTGCTTCGAATTGGTTCACGAATGAAAACGACGAACCCGCACGCCGTCATGCACTCAGGCAGTCACGCTCACGCCTCGGCCTCATCACCTTGGTCACAGGCTCACAGCTCTCTCTCTCTGTGTCATCTCTCGGTTTGCTTTGCTTGAAGCCTGAAGTAGCCGCCATAAGGCAGCACCGCAGTAGGGGCGCAGAGCGCAAGGCAGTCAACAGCACCGCAGCGGCCACAGAAGCAGTGCATGGCAGAGACTAGTAAGAATAAATGAGGACTTGAGGTTGGAGACTGAATGACTGATTATGTTTTATTTCTTCATTTTGGGTTTATTAATGTTTGGAATTGGAAATTAGATTGAGTAAATTAATGACCGGATGACTCAGCCTTAAGCAGTTAATAATTAATAGTTTAATTTGCTCGGTAGAATGGTAGTATTATGGAATTAGTAAGAATAATTGAGGGTTGAAGACTTGAAGTTTGATTATGTTTTATGATTTTGTCATTTATTTATGTATGGAAATTCGAGTGACATTTATTTATGATTTTGTAATAATATGACATTGATGTTCAATTTAGTAAAGGACTAAAGCCTAGTAACCCTAAGTCCCTAACCACTAATTTAGAATTTGATTTTTATTTTCTATTTTTAAAATTTCCCCCCGCCAACCGCCTTGGCAAAATGAAAAAATTCCGACCGCACTGGCCAAAAATCCTGGCTACGTCTATGATATGGAATGAAGAAGAATATTTACGGGAACTGTCCTTGTATTTGTATATCAAATATTCTGTGAATTAATAGGCAGACTATGGGATTGATTATTTTCTTTTCTTGTAATACCTAATGTGGTGTATATATTGAGCATAATAGATGAATGAAATATACAAGGAATTATTCATATTTTCACATGGTATCAGAGCCACAAGACTCCTGGCTTTTCTGAAAACTTCTGGTGGCAGATCCTAGCCATGAGAATCCTTCTGGGGAATCGACCAACCTTGATCCTCTTCGCGAATTCACCACTAGAATGACCGAAGTTTTATACCAAATACAAACTCCTTCCATTACCACTGAAATTTCTACAACCCCCATTGACCTAAAATTGGATCGTTCGAATTATGCACTATGGTGCCAAGTTGTCGTGATGTACATCTCTAGCAAAGACAAACTTGGATTCATTAATGGTGATACTCCTCAACCTCCTATGACTGATCCTTTCTTTTGCAAATTGCGTACTGATAACGCATTTGTTAAATGGTGGCTCATTAATTCTTGATTCCTCAATGATTGGAAAATTTATAAGGTTCCCTACATCAAAAGAAGTTTGGGATGCAATTTCCATAACCTTCTTCGATAGTAGTGACACATCTCAAGTGTATGATCTGTGACGGAGTGTGACTCGATTAAGGTAAGCCGGTGGTTCCTTGTAGAAATATTACACGGGATTGCAAGGACTATGGCGGGATATAGATTTTCGTCACCCAAACCCCATAGCATGCCTACCAGACATTCAACACTTCAATAAACTTATTCAAGAAGAACGAGTTTATACTTTTTTGGATGGCCTTGATGATCAGCTGGACAAAATCAGGGCTGATATTCTTCAAACTAACCCATTCCCTATAGTTAAGCAGGCTTATGCTCATGTATGAAGAGAAGCAATCAGACAACAAGTCATGATTTCTAGTGAGATGGATAGAGTTCAAGGGGCTATTTTAGCCTCTAAGAAGCTGACATTGGGACCTCCTACTGGTGCCATTGGGACCTCCTACTGGTGTAAAAAATGACAAGACTCAAATCTCCAACCCGAGTACTAAGTGCACTCATTGTGGAAGTCTCAAACAAAATTGACGAATGTTTTAAGCTGATTGGATACCCTGATTGGTGGGATGATTACAAGCAAGAAAGCGTCGAGATAAAACAACAGGTAAAGCTGCCGTTGCTGCAACAGAACCAAACCTTTCGCTTAGACCATCACCTTCAGGAGATCCAGGTACCCCATGTCTTGTTCTTATTACTACTAATGGGAATAAAGGTAGAGATGATTGGCTCCTTGACTCAGAAGCAACTAATCATATGACTTTTGATATTAAGGATTTCACTAGTACATACTCTCCTTGACGTACTAAGATTGCTAATGCAAATGATGTTACTTTTCCAGTGATGAGAGCTGGGACTGTGAATTTATATCCTTCTCTACAATTATCAAATACATTACTTGTGCCATATTTATCTCATAAGTTGTTATCCATTGGCCAAATTACTACATAATTTGGCTGTGTTGTACTAATGTATCTTGACTTTTGTCTTCTTCAGGATATTCTATAATGGAGATCATTAGGTGTGGCACTAAGAGGAGGGGATTATATTATGTTGATGATGTCAGTACAGGACATGCTCATCTCATGAATCATTCTATTAGCCCTAAAGAAAAAGAGATTTGAATGTGGCATCGAAGGTTGGGTCATCCATCTTTTTATTATCTTCAGCATGTTTTTCCAGATTTATTTAAATATGTTAATGTTTTTGAGTTCAAGTGTGACACTTGTATCATGGCCAAGAGTCATCGAACCCTTACCCATTAAGTATGAATAAAAATGACACACATTTTACATTAATTTATTTTGATGTATGTGGTCGTTCACCTATCTCAAATTTATCTAGATATCGATGGTTTATCATATTTGTAGATGATTGCACCCGTATGATTTGGTTATACTTAATGAAACATAAGGATGAAGTTGCTAGTATTTTTGAAAGCTTTCATACTATGATTTAGACATAGTTTAGAGAAACAACAAAAATTTTGAGATCAGATAATGGGGGTGAATACATCAATCAACAACTCAAGACATACTTCAGTAAATATGGCCTAATACAAGAAAAAACCTCATGTCCGCAAACACCTCAACAGAATGGAATTATTGAAAGGAAAAATAGGCATATTCTAGAATCAATATGTGCTCTATTATTGGGGCTGATGTTCCTAAATTATTTTGGACTGATACCATTTCTACTGCTGTTTACCTCATCAACAGGATGCCATCTAAAGTATTAAATTTCAAAACCTTACTCCAAGCTTTATCTGATCACATGACCATTCCATCTCCCTTGATGCTTCTGCCTTGAGTTTTTGGTTGTGTTGCTTATGTATACTTACATAAAAATTAGCGCACAAAACTTAATCCCTACGCTATACAGTGTTTGTTTATGGGATATGGATCCCATCAAAAGGGCTATAAGTGCTATAACCCTATTACAAGACGTCTTTATATAACGATGGATGTGCAATTTCTAGAGTCCGATATATTCTATTATGTAACCAGTTCTCATCTTCAGGGCGAGATATGTGATGAAGAATTAAACTAGTTAACAGTTGATGTATCTATGCATCCAGGAAATGTCCTGAATGCATAATCTTATATGAGCTTTGGCGGTCTAGAATCTATCCCGAATGCAATATTTAATATGGGTTGTAGCAGTCTCGAATCTACCTCTGCTGTTCTAGAATCTATCTCCCAAACTACAGACTTTGGTTCTGAAAATCCAAAATCCCCTTCCTCCAAAGTACCTACTGCTGCGTCTCCTAAGGATAATCCTGAGGTAAATATTCGCCCTTTGCCTACATATATTAATAACAATTCTTCTGTGGGATATACTTTACCTACCAGGTACAATCATGGGAAACCACCAAATAGGTACTCTCCAGATATTGAGAAACGGAGGTCCCAGTATCCAATTGCAAATTACACATCGGGTAAGGGACTTTCTGAACCCCTTAAGAGATTCACTCTTGAACTTTTTTTGTGCCAAATTCCCACCAGTATTGAAAAGGCTTTGACAGAGAAGCGATTAATAAAAAATGACACATGGACTCTTGTTCCGCTACCAGAAGGAAAAAAGACAATTGGGTATAAATGGGTGTTCTCTATCAAACACAAGGCAGATAGATCTGTTGAATGATACAAGGCAAGGTTGGTGGCGAAGGGATATACACAGACCGATGGTGTTGATTATCAGGAAACTTTTTCCCCTGTGGCTAAATTGAACATAGTTCGTGTCTTATTGTCTCTTGCAGCAAATCTGGATTGGCCATTACATCAATTTGACGTGAATAATGTATTTTTACATGGTGATCTTGAGGAAAAAGTGACATAGATGTACCCCCAAGATACTCGGCCCCTTCCAAAGTGGTGTGCAAATTACAAAGGGTACTATATGGATTAAAGTAATCTCCACGAGCATGGTTTGGGCGGTTAACACTTGCAATGAAAAAAATATGGCTTCCAAAGTAACTCTAATCATACTTTGTTCTTGAAACATCGATCTGGCAAGGTATTAGCCTTAATAATCTATATGGATGACATGATTATCACAGGAGATGACATTAAGGAGATATCTCAACTTCAGAAGCATTTGGCAATGGGATTTGAGATGAAGAATCTTGGAGGACTCAAGTATTTCTTGGGATTTGAAGTGGCTACGTCTCGGCGTGGTATATTTCTCTCTCAATGGAAATATATACTAGATTTACTAGCTGAACTGGGAATGTTGGATTGCAAACCGACAGAGACTCCAATTATTCAGAATCATCTACTCAGAGAAGATTCAAATCATGTACCAACTGATAAAGGCAGGTACCAAAAATTAGTTGGTAAACTTATTTATCTTTCTTATACTCGACTAGACATTGCATATGCAGTCAGTATTGTGAGCCAATTTATGCATAATCCAAGAAAGAATCATATGGATGTGGTAACCTGGATACTCTGTTATTTGAAGTCATCTTTTGGCAAAGGGGTTATGTTTTCAAGAAATGGAAATGATATTAAGATAGAAGGATATTAAGATAGAAGAATATACTGATGCAGATTGAACAGGTAGTATCACAGATCGAAGTTCAACGTCAGGATACTTTACCTTTGTGGGTGGAAAGCTAGTAACATGGAAAAGCAAGAAACAAAAGGTGGTCGCACTGTCAAGTGCAGAGGCTACACGACGCTCTTCCGATCTGCTAAGGGTCTTTGTGAATTATTATGGCTGAAGAACCTATTGGCAGAAATAGGCCTTGCTCCTTCTACTGAGATGGATCTATTTTGTGATAATAAATCAGCAATAGCTATTGCTCACAATCTCATCCAACATGATAGGACAAAACATGTAGAAGTAGATAGACACTTCATTAAAGAAAAGCTTGAGGCTAAAATTGTACGTTTTCCATTTGTAAAATCGGAGGATCAACTAGCTGATATCCTCACAAAGGCTGTATCAAGTAAAGAGTTTTACAATTCACGTGTCAAGTTGCGCATCCAAGACCCGTATGCATCAACTTGAGGGTGAATGTTGCGCGTGAGCTGAAATATAGAATCTATACTGTGAGCTTAAATAATCTAGAATTTATATTCTAGATTCTAAAACTCGAAGGTTCATGATAGACAAGTCAGAATCAAGTGACAATCTTCCCTATATGGAATGAAGAAGAATATTTACGGGAACTTTCCTCGTATTTGTATATCAAATACTTTGTGAATTAATAGGTTGACTATATGATTAATTGTTTCCCTTTCTTGTAATACCTAATGTGATGTATATATTGAGCATAGTAGATGAATAAAATATACAAAAAATTACTCATATTTTCACAAGTAATAAGGTTAGACACCCGCTGGACTTGACAACTCTTTGGAGTAATTGGTTTGACATTTGAATTTCCTCTTTGTGGAATTTGTTGCTTCTTGTACCATTTCTCAGTGAATGCTCCAAACATTGTTTTTCACATAAAATCTGTAACATCCCAAATTTAAGAAACTTGGGACGCTAATTGATCTTTAAAATTAACTTAAAATGCGGAACTTATAACAAAATAATTAAATGCAGAAAATCTCATTAACGAATAACAACGAATCTTGTCAAAAAATAAGTGGAGTTTTAACAGTCAAATTAAAGGAATAATCCGAAATCCTAGAAACATTTAATATAAATTTCAAGTTATGTTCCTATCAGCCTTCGTCCGTCGTCCCGCCACCGGCTCCAAAACCTGAAAGTGTTAATTTGAAAGAATGAGTATAAAAATTTATTCAGTAGACTCTAGCGCATATTAATCAATTCATATCATAAACATGACATATAAACATACAAATAATTCTTTGTTTCTTCCTTGAAAGGATCTTGTCTTATCTTTGAGAATATATATTCTCGTTCTTATGCATTAAAGCATATACGCGTACCATAAAGAGATCTTAAGCATATATGCATTCTTTAATATGCAAAATTTCTTGTAATAACATATTTTCACATAACATTTATCACATAAATCAATTAATAATGCGCAATACTTTAAGAAAATATTTTATAAATTTAGAGTCTACCTTAAGCTTGTGAGTTGAGCTACTTTGAGAGAAATCTACTCTTCTATTGCTCTTCCCGCCTCGTCTAGTGAAAATAAAATAAATTATTTTAGTATAAAAGAAATAATACTTTATAAGAAGGGAAATAAACTTTAGGGGACTAAATTGAAACTTTTAAATAGTTTGGGATCGGGACTAAAAAGTTTGGGACTGACATAATGCTTTTAAAAAGGTTGGGGGCTGAGACTGACAAGACCAAAACTCTTGGGACCAATTTAAAATATACTCAAAATCTAGGGACTAAAATTGGACACCGTAATTGTCTTGGGACTGAAATAAATAAATCTGAAAATTTGGGGACTGACTCTTAAAGTTTCTGAAAACATAGGGACCCTGAGTGCAAAATTGACAAATATAACCCCCAACCTCTCGATCTCTCAATCTCTCGACCTTCTCCCTGACCCAACTCACAAGCAGAGAGAGGTTTAGTGCGTGTGTGTGCTTGCGCTGGCCGAGACTGATGCCGGCGGGTGGACATCGGCGAGTGGGTGAAAGAGGGTGGCTGGGTCTGGGCTCGGTCAAGATTGGCCAAAGTCTTGGTCTCGGGATTGGGTGTGGGGTTTTTGGTTGATAGCCAAGGCGCGAGGCTGCTTCTCGGTGCGATTAGCGCCTGCGATAGGGGGTTTCCGGCCAAGAGTGAATGCGGGTGGCTGGGTTGGTTCGGTTGATTGTTGGTTTCGAAGTGCAGGTGATATGGGTCTAAGCTTTAGGTGCGTGACAGTGAAGCTCGGTCGAGGACTCAGCCGGCCGAGAGGAACGCAACTGGCCGAGACGGTTTAGGCTTAAGATTTGGGGTCGGTTCCAGCGAGCGCTGGGTTCGCTTGATGTGGCCACGGGAAAGGAGGTGGATTGAGTTACCAGAATTTGGGGCACGGCAACAGTGGCCCAACCGGCGGTGAAAGGGGTGTTAGCTGGCCGTGGAGGTGCCTCACATATCTGATTGTATGCTTTCCGCACAAGATTTCTTAGGTGTATCGTATGGCTATGTGTATATTGCTGAATCAGTGTGTGTATTTGTGCCTATCGGTCAATGAAGATTGTATTCTTCTTGGGTGTTGGATAGAATTTTCTGGCAGTGGGTGTTGGCCGGTGGCGTGAAGGAGACGGAGTGGGGGTGTCGGGTTACCGGCATGGCTGCAGCGAACCACCGCCAACGGCGATGTAGAGAAGTGATAGTGGTGCCGTGAAGGTGTGAGGATGGTGTTTGTCTGTGTGTGGCGTGTATATTTGTGTGCATGTATTGCTGTGTCCTATCTGAAAGAAAATAGAAATAACTGGTATGGGAGAGAATTTCACAGACCTTGACTTAGGAAGACCGTGAATTCTTGCTGAAATAATTCGTGTATGCAAAGACGTATTATTAGGGCCGTTTATAGGTTTTAGTTATAATTTCCTAGTTCGACCGGGACTTGGACTTTTAAGTGCATACGAACTACTGGTAATCGAAGTTGAATGAATTTCAAAACAATAACAACGGCTAAGACAAGTCGAGCTAGGATATAAAATTGTAATAAAACTCGTTTGATATAAGAGATTCGGAGCTTTTAGAAAACAATTTATTTAATATAAAAATTTAATTAAGTCTCCAAATATCTAACTAGACGAGCGCGAACTTAAGCAAACTTTAAAATTTGGTGAAATTATAGCGACGCGAAATTATTTAATAAAATATTTTTTTTCTAAAAATTTCCGGGTCGCTACAAAATCAGTTGTTTTTATTATGTTGCCTTGTTTTTTCTCTTTTGGCCTTTGATGGTTAACGGCAAATTTAAAGTAGGCCTTGTTTAATTTTTTTCTTAAATAACAAAATACATTCTAATATTTAACCTAATAATTTTCATTAAATTTTTTTTTAAAAATTGGTTTCTCAATAATGCCTACTTTTTAACTAATTACATTCTAAAAATTTTACCGTTACAACTATAGCACAAAAAAAAAAAGAAAGAAATCAGGCCTTTTGAATGATGAGGCCATGTGTGATCACACTATTACACAACTTAGAGTCACACATGAGCCAAATTATTTAATACTAGCTTTCATTCCTTATAGCATGCAGCATTACAGTGTCAACTTAAATAAAAACAAAACAGCAATGAGAATCTCAGTAATGATTAGTAATCAGTAGTAGGGCTGGGCAAAATATCTATAATTAACCAAACTAAACCAAACCAAAACCGAGTTGTTTGGTCGGGTTTGGTTCAATTCAGTTTTTCAATTTTCAAATGGTTACGGTTTGGTTATAGCTTTCATTCCGAAACCAACAACCAAGTTAAAGTATTTGATTTTGAATTTATTAACTTAATTCTTAGTTTAATTCCCAAAGTTAAAAGAATAAAGTTATCAAACAATCTTTATTTCTATCAAAATCATATAACTCAAACATTAGAGTATAACTATTGTCCCAACAAATTATATATATTTCTCTTTTTATCTTTATTCAGTAACCTAATTGAACCATATTTTATTATTTTTATATGACCATAACTAAAGCAAACCAAACCAAAACTGAATGGTTTGGTTTCAATATCACAAAATAATGTTTTCGTAAAAAAACCATCGGTTTTCGGTTTGATTTGGTTTTCTTAAAACCACAACCTAACTAAACTATGCCCAGGTCTACTAAGTAGGACTAGGTAAAAAAAAAAGACTTAACTGAGTTGAACAGAAAAACTGACTCACAAAGTGTTTGGCTAGAATTTTGATTATTTGTTGGATTATAATCTACTACGTGTCATCATTTTATTGGTTGTTTTTTGTAAAAAGTAAACACTTGCGGTTTGACTTTTACTTTTTAACTTTTCAAAAAAAGTGAAACCAATAAAATGATGTCGTGTGATAGATTATAATTTATGTTGCCAAACCCATTGTCAGTTTGGGAGGTTAAAAAAAATATAACTGGTTCATATGAACTGACCAGTTTTGAAAAAACCGACTTTTCGGGCCGTAACCGGCCCACCGATTGCCCAGTCCTAGTGCTCAGTCTCAACTTCATGAGATTATCTTGAACCTACAAAGTGATAAAAGACAACGGTTGATATCAGTGCAACAATACTAATCTAATATGTAATAATCAACTCAATGAGTCCAAAATAAATAAAAACATAAAGCTATAATGATATGCTTAAACCATAATGATGTAATCTCGATCCGTCCCATTTTTAAGCGGGTTAGGGCGGGCTGAAATTCACAAGATTTTTGAAATAGTGGGACAAATGAGGCATTTTGGAAGCTTTTGAGGACTTTTTGTGCCAAAATTGAAAATTTGGAGCTCAATCCAAAGTTTGAGGACTAAATTACAAATATTGAATTTAAGGAGTTCCAACCTGAGATCAATGAAAAGGAGTTAAAGCCGATCTAGCAATTTTGGAGTAGGACCCATAAAACCAAGAATGTTGGTTTGGAGGCTGAAATTATGTAAGAAACAAACATCGGGGTCCGACAAGCCAAGAAGTCCAGAGGCCTTGGAGCAATTTTTGGAACAAATTGAAAATTGGTGTTGGAAACACGATGGATGCGGCCTCAAGCAGGAGAGGTTGTTGCGGGCGCAACAGGGGACGGAGACAGGAGTATAAGGATTTCTATTGCAGCTGGTCACGTGGTTGCAACTCTTTCTAGTGCGGTCATTCATTAGATCCTATATGAGCGAGGGTTTTGAATTCTTCCAAATTTGAATTTTAAAACCTTCTTCTTCCAAAATGTAAAACACTGTTAAAAATTGTCACATTCTTTATGACTTTTTTTTTAGTTCAAAAATCACATCTAGATAATTTAAAAATTGCATAAAGTATATATATATATATATATTCTGCATTCCTTCGCTACTAATAATTTAATATAATATACTTAAAAAAAAAATTTGATATAATATACTTTTTTAAGTCTTAACTACTAAAGTGCAAAAGTTAATAATAATAATAATTGCATTAAAAAATTAAAATTTAAATAAATTAAAGATTAACAACGTACTTGACATTACACGTCATTCGTGCAAAAACTAATGTCAACTAGTATTGCACTCGTGCGTTACACGGGAAAAAATTTGAAAGTTATTAAAAACAAATTGACCCAAGTAATTTTTCATAAACTCTAGTATCATATAATAATAAATAATAAAAGATCTAATATTATGGCAAATTTTCATATCATCATAAATTTAAATAAATTTTCATATACAATCAATTAGTCTACTTGTAGAAGTGTGATTAAAATAAAGAAACCATATTCAAAACATCAAATTGAATAAAAATTCAAAACTAATTTACGCATCAAACTTCTATTTATTAGGAATGAAAATAAATAAATTATTACATATGGTGTTCTCTAAATCTTAATTCTTAATAGAGTACCATCAAGAAAAGAAAATGTTAATTGAAACAAACCCTCAAAATAAAAACAAAAGCCATAAATTAAACCTAGGGGGGTTGAAAAACAAAATTCTGTGTAATCACACATATTCATTCTCTAATAGTTCTACTATTATCATGAAAATTGGTAAAGATTTTCTTATGAACATAAGTAATATCAGCAATCAAAATTGAATGATTGAAAGTTCTATGCAATTACTTTTAAAAAAGAAGTAGAAGCATATAAATAGATGTCCCAATCGGCGTACAAATCCACAAAAAGGAGGACTAACAGACCTGCTGAAAGCAAATTTTGACTCAAAATAAAATAGAAAAATACAAAAAAAAAAAAACATAGTAGACAAATTAAAATGTCCAAAAATCATCATTAACAGTGGCAAAGCGACTGGTTGAATCCAGCTCATCGAGTAACCCAAAAAGTATATATTGTAGATAGAAAACGAACATCATAAGTAAAAGTTATGAATGTTTTTCTAAAAACTGAAAAAAGAAAAAGAAAGGAAAGATAAGGCAATTTGACGGAATTAGAAAGTGAAGAAAGGGCAGGAAAATTTTTTTAGAAATTTGTTCCTTATATATATATATAAAGAGTTGTGCTACAGAAACAAAAAGAGATACAAAAATTTAAATAAAACTGACACATGACAACATTCTATTTTTCAACACATCACATCACATTTTCATCAATCTCAATTACATGAGCTATTTGTCATTTTTGTTACTCTCTTTGTCTTTTTTTTTGTCCATTTAGAATTATTCATATATAAAGAGCATGCAATGTACAAAAAATTTTCAAAAAACCCAAAAAAATCGTAATTGCAAGTTTAAACTATGCTAATAAAGTATATTGGTAAAAGCTCTGGAAAAATCACTTTGAGCCAAAATTAATTATAGGCCATCTCCTCAAGCTTGCTTGCATGATAACCCATGAATGGTTGCTTGATAATCTATAAAGAGTCACTACTCACGAGCAATACCAGATGGTTTTAAGTTTTAAATATTTTTGTATGAGTAGAACACTTGACACTGTATTATAAATAGGAAACATTTCTTATTGATAGGATATGATTTCACATGAAGCCCTCTGCATGAGAACAATTCACTATAATAGTAATCTACTACTACTACTACTTTCATTTAAAAAGATAGTCTATTATTCTATTTTTGTCTATTTTAGAAAGATATTTTACTTACTATATTAAGTATGTATTTAATGTCTCATTTCTATATGTGTCTCTAATTAATTATTGTTATTCAATAACCTATTCATTGAAAATATTTCAAATAATTATTGAGATATAATGGTATCTGTAGAAAAAAAAAAGGTAAAATTTAATATTCTAACTATATTAATTAACTATCATTTTTTAATTTATATGAAAATAACTAATGAACTATTTTTGTGTGACGGAGAGAGTAATAAATAAAAGAACACCAAAACACATATAGTATAATGATATCTTAATTAGTTTTGCAAACTCTTCGTCAAGGGCACTCGGGGAGGCAAGGCGGGCCATGGTCCCCCACAAAATGGAGGAAAAAATTTTCCTTCGTAAAAAAAAAAATTATATATAAAGAGTTTAGCTGTGTGTACTATACGACTCACCTATTTGACCCACCCTTTACGGGCTCCGCCACTAATATGGGCGGAGGCAAGGGGGCCATGGTGGGCCTCCCAAAATGGAAATTTATTTTTTTATTGTTTGATTTTTTTTGAAAGTGTATACTATACTACTCACCTCTCTTACCCACTCTTCTACTGCGCCTGGTTTCGTTACTGATCAAAATCCCCCTCCTCTACAATTAAAATAAAAAATTATAAATTAATAAAAGAG
>CAVNYN010261631.1:0-22425 GCA_963692815.1 Nyctanthes arbor-tristis
TGTGTGTGTGTGTGTGTGTCAATAATTCAATAAAATATGCACCTTGTATTAGAAATTTGAGCTCTCTGATATTGCATTTCTGCTTGTGAATAACAAAAAAAATACCATATATAAATGTGTTTTTATTGGATAGAGGAAACTCACTTTGCTTTATTAGTGTGTATTTTCCATTTAGTAGGAGCAAAAAGCATTATACTCCAGTTTCCATTGAGGCATTCAACTTGGTTCACAAGTAAAAGGATAAGCACAAAAGTTGGGTTGATGAAACACATCTAAATAGATGGAGATAAGTTTGATATCTTTTGAGCAATACTTTCAACTTCTTATCTTAACTAATGCATACTTATAAGTAAACTTTATTTTTATAGGTTAAGGTATCGCAAGATGCACACAAGACACAATTATTTAACACCCTTGGCAAGGATATCCAAGAACTCAAGTTGCAAGCATATGTAGACAGTAGAGTTCAAGGTTATGGAGATTCATACCTACTGAGTAATGAGAGGAACAAAAAATTATTTGAGTTAGCATTTTTAGAGAGATTTTGATGTTAAGAACATGATATGATGCTACTACTTGTTATCTAAGATTGAGATGATATTCTTTTTTTACTCATTGTAATGTTTAATTACATACTCTTTAAGATGGCATGTAATTATGTTTAATATTGATATTATTATCGTTGTTTCAATTTTTATTGAATTAGAAATACTTTTTTCCTATTGAAACATGAATAATAATAATATAGGTGTCAATTTTATCATTTATTTAATTATGTTTGAATGTGTTAGGGGCTTAAAAACGAGTCACTATAATTTATATTTATAAATTATTTAATTAATTATGAAAGTACTCATAAGTGTCCCTATTGTTTAATTGGGTCATTAATTTAGTGCCCCTATTGTTTTTAATTTAATTGGGGCATTTAATTAAGCGACTCTAGTGAAATTTTATCCTACGTGACATTTATGTTTTTAGGAGCGTTTTTAGTGTCCAATCTGTGTCCAATCTGCACCTATGTATTATTAGAAGCACCATTTATAAAGACATTAATTAATTCACCTCTCCTTCTCTTAGAGGCGTTTGAACTTTGTTTTTTACTCTTAGTTATATTATTTGAGACATTTCTAAATGTTTCTAATACTCTTAAAGTTAGTAGTGATTGGTTTTTTTGTAAAAAGTAAATAATTGCGACTTAACTTTTACTTTTTGACTTTTTTAAAAAAGTAAAATCAATAAAATAATATCGTGTGTTAAATTATAATCTAAATTATAATCATTTACAGTTACCAAACACTCAAATGATTTTTTTAACATACCCTTATTTATTATCGTTATTACTTAACGCGTTAAATAAAAACCATTTTCATAAAGGACAATCTTTTTAAATAAAAACAAATCTATATATAGTCGAAACATTCAGAAAAAGAAAATAGTCTATATAACCAGGATGGAGGACATATGAGTATTAGCATGAGAAGTCAAAGATCTCATTTCCCAACACTTCGAGCATCTCCCATGTATGAAGGCGGATAGAAGATAATTTTTAATGAAGAGAGAGATTTAATGCTCTTCCGATCTAAAAGAAAAAGAAAGAAAGAAAAATAGTATGGGGTCAGTGACCTTTTTGTCGATGTAATCGGCCCAAAACCTAGCTCGAGATTTCTCATAAGGATGAGAGGGAAGCAATGGAGCTTTGTCATTCCAAACCTCATCAGTGTACTCAACTATGATATTCGACTCACATACCGGTTTTCTGTTGTGAATCAAAACCGGTATCTTCTTGTAAACCGGGTTCATCTCCAGCAGCAATGGCGATTTGTTGGGAAGATCTTCCCTGTACTCGTAATCAATTCCCTTCTCTTCCAGTGCGATCCTGACCCAGGCTCCGAACATGCTTGCCCAGAAATCCAGCAATATCAGTTCACCATTAATGCCCATTTTGTTCATTCTTCTCTTATGATCAGCAAAACCTCACTAGCAGAGAGAGAGAGAGCTCGCCGAAGAAAAGAGTGTATTTCAGGCAGATTCAGAAAATTGGTTTCTGAGGGATCCTATGCGGCAAGAAGCTGAAGGAAATGGGAGGCGCTATATAGAAACGAGGAGCAGAATGTATATGGCGGTTGGACTTGGGGTGTGTTTGGTTACAAGCAAAACCGACCTATAAACTTAATGTATAATTTTTAATTAATGGGGCGATTTCCAAATTCCAAAGCATGCAATCGGCCAAGAGCAAAATGGCTAAATGCTCTTCTCGTCTCGGGCATATGCTAACAAATTTCTAGTAGTTTAGGAATGCATCTCTCTTAACCAAACTAAGAACATGTATGTGGATTTAGGGACTGAATTTATTATTAATTAAGTTGACTATTGAACAAACATATGAATTATCTTTGGAAAATTTTAATGGGACAAAAGAAGGGATAAAAAATATGACAAAATAGGTAAGTGTCATAAGTAATTAGTGTTGATGTAAAAGTAATATAATGTGCTGAAAAATAATATTGTACCACGTGTCAATTTTCTTAAAATTTTTCTTTGTGTTTTTATTCAAATAGCACAAGTCATTAATTATCCGTTAACTAAAAGTTTTCGGTATTTAAGTTGGCTATTGAACGCACATGTAAATTGTTTATTAGCTAACCTTAACTCTTCGGAATTTATAGAGCATCAGAAACTCTTTCATATACTTGAGACTATAGACCCTAGTAGAGTAAGTATCCTCTACTTTAGGCAATGACAATCTATTTCTACTTTTTAATCTGAAGGCATTTTTCTTTAACATAAAATTAAAGCAACATGCTTAATTGGTAATTCTATCTTGATGGTTTGTATACTTTTAAATCTAACACTTACATAAAACAAACTAAAATTGATCTAATACAATATGGTGCTTCTAACACCATATATAAACACTATATAATGTTATACGGCCATGTGAGGCATGTAATATAGTTGTGATTTCCCATGTGGTGTATATTGATAAACGCCACAGGGGCATATGGCATGTATGGTGGTATCATACTATATGATACTATATCGAAACTATAAAACAAACAATCAAAGATGGTCAACTAACTTGTGCCATTTTTTAAAATGAATATTAGCCAGTTTTGTATTATAGGTAGGTCTTACATGCGACGCACATCTTTGAGTGACACATGTGAATTTAACGGCGTTTTGATAGGAGAATGGAACTGGTGATTTATTTTACTAACTTCCATTTTGAGATGGGATTTACTTGCCAACCTGAGTTAAATAGCTATATATATATATACACCCTAAAAAAGAGTCATATTTCGGTGCCATATGAACCATACACTATGATATCATATTGTGCACGTGGCATGTATAGTGTATAGTTCATATGGCACCGGATCAAGTTCACCCTAAAAAGAGAGTCCATAGGTATTTCCTTTTTTCTTTCTTTTTTTTTTTCTTTTTCTCTTTCTTTCTCCCTTTTTTTTGGGGGTGGGGGGGGGGGAAGGCTTCCTTAAGTAATAATAATATATTAGAGAGTGAAATTCTTAAAAATAAACTTGAAAAGGTTGTTTTAAGTGAGGTTTGGCTTTATAAATTTGGATTTATAAATTTGGAATGCCAACTCTTACATTAAAATCAAATATTCGTGCTTTATTGGCTATAAAATAAAACAATAAACGTTAACAGCAAAAATTTCACCTACAAGTACAATACTCATATATTAAAATGAACATCCACTCACAAGTAAGCTACATTGTATTTGAGATCACTCGATATGAGGAGTGTTCATGTTTTTTTAAAAAAAAGAGCACATTTTTATTGGAAAATTATCTTACTACTAAAGCATACTAGTTGAACCAATTTTGTTTAAAATAACGATTTCGGTTCAGATTATAATGTAACGATACTATAATCTATTCCCCAAGAAAAAAAAACAAAAAAAAAAGGAATAAGCCCAATATTTTTGTTTCTTTCATTTTTAAGTTCTAAACTACCGTCGAATTAACTTTTGCCCAAGAAAAAAGGGAAATTATTTTTACTTTAAAGTGAGTTGACTGTTTGTTGCCAAACATGGAATTGTGGGCGGAGCAATCCACAGCTGAACCTGCGAACCCAGGGTCTGCGTGTGCACAAGCTAGAAAAGTCGAGTGAAAGCAGATTCTGGAATTCTGGACGTCATCGCTCTCGTCATCAATCAATATCAATCTCGGGAGTTTTTTTTTTTTTTTTTGACTGGCACCATGTATCCCAGCTTGCGTCAGACTAATCCTGGACCCTCAGGACCCTTGCCCCTAGAACCCTAGAGGAGGTAAATCGCGGGATGTGCCTCAACTGGTCCCTGGTTCCCCTCACAAGATTGTACACTTCTGCGCACAAGAGAGCTTGCCGCCACACCTCCAACACTTGGCAATGATGTGCAAATAATCCCTCTAAATGCCTTCAATGGGTTTCGAACTCCCCACCTTACCGCTGGAAGCAAGCCTTTACACTGATTGTTCGACCGGTTGAGCTATGCCCCGGGGGGCTGGATTCTCAGGAGTTTTGATCTGATTGTCCGTGACTAATTTGCACAATTTTACACGTGACTCTAGGAAATTAGTAGAAGGAATTGTATCGCATACATAGTGTCTCTCGAGTAAGTACAAATTTAATTTTTAGTTGCAATATCTATATATTAATAAAAGTAGAAGTAAAAATAAATATTCAATTGGAAAAAATTCAGTGGCGGCTTGAATCTATTTATTCAAATTGAATAATAATAAGAAATTATTGTTAAGTTTTTCACTACCTAATAAACCTGGTGCAAGGATGAGAAATAATTCAGATTCGCTTTTATTATAAGCTGTAAGCCTTTGGCTGAATTATATTGTACGCGCACAACAATTGACAACTAGACCAGCTCAAAAGTGACTTAGAGCTTGTTTGATACTCTTTATTTGTCAAAATGTAGAAAATTTATAATGAGTAGAGAAGTAGAATGAGTATTGGGAATATAAAAAGATTTAAAATATGTTATTATAATTGAATAGTTATCAAATCAAATGTCAAATCAGTGGTAGATAAATTATAAATTGGTAAAATAAAGAACATCAAACAAACTCTTAGTGGGCCGTCTGGAGGTAGTAGGCTTTGAGCCGGATGCTCAAAGGCCCACGATGATTGTATTACAAAAGCATCGTCCTAATTCGTTTTAAGGTGTCGAGCGCCGAACAGTATGTAGTGACAAGACATCTGGTATTGTGTGTTGTCTTGCAGAGCGGTACCTGAGTCTTGACCTTCGTGGTCCACCACTACAGCTTTCAAAGGCAGCGCCAGCGACAGGAATCCGACGGGAATGGCCGGATAAGAGAGACAAAAGGGGAGTTGACGTTCCGTTCATTCCGTTTTATGTACCGTTCTCGATTTCTTGTAAACTAATTTGATGTATTGTATTTAATCCTTTAATTTACTTTTGTGTATGCGATGATTAAACCCCAACAATTATAATGAACTGAAATGAGTTGTGTATATTTAGAGCTTGTTTGATTCTTATTATACTCACCATTTATAATTTTTTCTATCACTGATTTGACATTTAATTTGATAATTGTTCAATTACAACCACATATTTCAAACTTTTTTACATTTCCAACACATATTATACATCTCTCTTCATTATAATTTCCCCAAATGTAAACAAATAATGAGAATCTAACGAGCTTTTAATAAAACTTCGAAATTTGTGGTTATAAATGAACAGTTATCAAATTAGTGGTCAAATTAGTGGTAAGTAGGGTTATAATGCGTTTGAATAAAAAGAATCAAACATCTCCTAAATTTAGTTTTAGATTCTTGTTAGAGAGCTTTTTTTTCATTTTATTTTTTATTTTTACTTAATTTCCTGTATATTAGTAAGTTTTATAGAACTATTTTTCCAAAACATATATTATTTAAACCTTTCCACTAATATACGTAACCGTCCACTATTGATAACCGTTCATTATTGATAACCGCTCATTATCTTATTTTTTTTTAAACCCACTACTCTTTGAACCTTTTTTTTTCTTTTTTTAAGTTTAATTTCATTAAACTGTTTTAATATTGGTTAAAGTAACTGACCACTGCCCATTAATATAAGTAACTGTCCACTATTGATAACCACCCATTATCTTTTTTTTTTTTGGTAAACCCACTACTTTTCTCTATATACGACTTGAACTTTATTTTTCATTTCTTTTTTTTTTAAATATAATTTCCTTAAACCGTTTTAACTGACTACTACTTTATTAACTGCAAAGTGCTATTGTCGATATATAATTATAATTTAAAATGAAATTTATTCTTTTGAAGTTAATTCTGTCTTCTATAAAACATATTGTTCTACAATTGCTTCACAAGCTAAAATGGTCGTCACTAAGGTCCATGACTTGAACAAGAGCAAGTCGAATTAGATTATTAAAGTTCAAATTACAAGAAAGCTTATTGTTCTGACAAAAGTTGATGAAAAAGTCGCTCGAAATTTGGAAATGCTACTTGTCGTTCTTGATGTTACTTTTCGAAATTTATTTCTTATAATTCCTCTTCAACACATAAATTTATGATTTTAATATAATTTATATTATTCCTTCGTCACAAGGAGATAGAATTCATGTGACAGTTAATCCTGTATATATTTCAATGTAGAACAAACAAAATCAGGAAAAATATGGTTTGTTACATCTCTGATAATAGTGGAAATTTTGAAATAAGTCCTCACATTTACCGTTTAGGATTTATGGCAAGCACTAATGTAATTGGAGTTAGTGATAGGTCATTCTCATCATCTGTTTTTAATTTCAAAACAGTTTTTGAAATTTAGAATATATCTTCTTTTGGTTCTCTTGGTTTATTTAGTATAATCATGTATTTTTATTTTTTTCAATACAAAGAATTATGTATGTAAACTATGTATTTCTAATTAGATTTTTTATTATTTTATCTTTATTGATTTTATTGAAAAAGTTGTTACCCACTATCTCCTACAACATTAGAAGTCATTTACAGGAAAAGTAATATCAAGGCACATCGAACTTGTTTTAGATTATTATTATTATTACTACTAATAAGTATCAAAGTTAATTTATAGACTTTAAATGTTCGTTTTTATGACACTAATAAGAGTCAAAGTTAACTTCCTTTCGAGTACTCCTTAAAATGTCAATATTCAATCATGGTAGCTTATAGTTCTACGTAACAGTGTTAAAAGCTATGAATCATGTCGATCTGAAAATATTTATATGTGATAAAAAATTAAGAATGAGAAGCCAATTAATAAAACTACGAATATTTTGTATAATGAGGTTTTCTAAAATTTTTAACTAATATTAACAAAATATTTATTTTTGTTATCTTAAAATGCTACTTTATTAATTACTTTACTCATATGTTATTTAATTTCTTTGCGTTATACTTTATCAATAAAATTTAATTGTGCAATGCACAAGAGCAAATACTAGTTTATAAATAAAGAGTAATGATAAACCTCATCATTATATTGCACTTGTTATTTTATCGGTCAAGACAAATTAAGGCATTTTAATTATTTTATAGAGAGAAATTAGTGAGTGAAATTGTCAATTAAAATAATTGAGTTGTTTAAGATTTAAATTTTAAAATGGTAAAACTATCGATCAGTCAACTAATAGAAGGCATTAATCCATGGGTAATTATATTACCACAACACTTTCTATTTCTTCCACTACAATTTTTTATTTACATTAAAATCCTTTAAAGTAAGTTACGTTAATAACCCCACTTTGAGGGATCAAGGGGTTAGCCCACGTCGTTAAAAACCTAACCCTTTACTAGAATTACCCGAGTTTGAATCCCCATCATCCCCTCCCCCATCCCCCTTCTGTAAAAAAAAAAAGAAAAAAAAAAAACTCATTTTGTTATATTACTTAACATAATTTTCTTTCTTCTGCCACCAGGCCCACCACATTCATGATTTAATATTTCCCTCTTCCAATCACATCTCCGTCCCTAGTTTGTTCTCGTGGCATCTTCATTTGGAGTTTCTTTTGGCAATCTATAATTTGAGAGCAAGCTCTTTACTTTTCACAGCACAATCTATCCCAACAATCCCAACAATATAATGGAAGAAAAATTGATAGAAATGATTACTTCCTTTAATTTTTTTTTTAAATTTCTGCTCATGTTTAAAAACTCAACACAACTCTAATGGTGATATTTATTTTAATTTTCATAAGAAGATGGAGCAGATGAAGAATCTGTAATAGTAGAGTTATTTGGTGTTATTTTTTTTATTAGTTAGTTTCAGTGTTATTTTTGTTATTTGAAGTAAATCTGATGGCCATATGTTAGAGCTTGTTTGATCCTTATTATTCTCCCTATTTATAATTTTACCTACTACTAGTTTGATATTTGATTTAACAATTACTCAATTACAACCACATACTTCAAACTTTTTTTTACATTTCTAATACACATTCTATCTCTCTCCCCATTATAATTTTCCCAAATAATGAGAATCAAACAAGCTCTTAGTGTGGTTAGCTGGACTTTTGTATATATTAGAACTACCGAACAAACTGTTATTTTGAGTTCAACAAAATAAATTGATTCTTTCTTCCAGATTCTTCCAAATAACAATTTGTTCATGGTATCAGAGCGGTTGAATTCTTGAGAACCTAATGGCTCGAAGAGGAAATATCGCTTGGAACGTAATCGCCGGTGGTAGAGGAAACAATCCAGATAGAGACGGTGATGCAGATTATGTAGCGGGAGGTGATAATAAAGCTCAGAATCAAAATCATGAAGAGGATGCGCTACAATTACAAGGATCGGATCATCCTGGAATGGTTCTTACTACTAAACCTTTCATAGGTATGAATTTCCAGTTATGGAGTCGATCTATGAAAATTTTCCTAGGTGCTAAAACGAAATTAGGGTTCATAAACGGTAAAATTAAGGCTCCAGCTGAAGATTCAATCACGTTTGAACAATGGAAAGAGACTGATTGCATGGTAACTTAATGGATACTCAATTCAATTTCAAAAGAAATTGTGGATGCATTTCTATATGCTAGCTCGCCTAGGGAATTGTGGAGTGATTTAGAACATAGATTTGGTGAGTGCAATGACCCTATGATGTATCGGTTAAGGAAAGAAATTACTAGCATACAACAAGGAACAAACTCTGTAATGGTATATTTCACTAAACTCAAGATGTTGTGGGATGAATATGGAAGTCTAATGCCACCACCTACTTGCACTTGTGGAGCGGCAAAAGAGATGATGAAATGGACATAAATGAGAAGCTTATTCACTTTCTCATGGGATTGAATGACAGTTTTGATAATGTGAAAAGCTAGATACTAATAATGGAGACTTTTCCTACATTAAACCGAGTCTACTCTATGGTCTTAAGGGTGGAGAAATAGAGAAAGGTTCATGAAGCCTTTCTGGAATCCTTTGAAAATGCAGCAATGCTAATTGGTTCTTCAGGATATGACAGAGGACGCTATAGTAGAGGGGAAAGTAGTTCAACTAACTGGAATGTTGGGAAAAACAACTGGAATGGAGGAAAATGGAAAGTAAATCAGAGAAGGACTAAAGAAGAGAAGGCAAAGCTCTTATGTGAGCATTGCAAAGTTTATGGTCATGAGATCAGTGACTGCTTCAAAGTTCATGGCTACCATGACTGATATAAAAAATTGAAAAAGCAGAAAGGAAAGAATGTAGTCAACATGGCTGATACACCAAAGAGCTTTGAAGGAGACAACAATTCAGAATCAATAAAGAAAAGATTGCAGATCATAGATATGGCAAGCACTATACAACAAGAAATTGCTAAATATATGAATGAGAGGATGGAATGACCTGGAGGCAGCATGAATTTTGCACACTTTGCTGATTTTGCTGGTAAGAAATCCCTTGAAAATTATCATTATGCACTTACAATGTTAGGGAATCTAGAGTATAGTTCATGGATATTAGATACAGGAGCAAGTGGCCATATGTGCACTACTTTGAGCCTTATGAAAAATTCTAAAGCTGTTTCTATTACTACACTTGTATACTTGCCAGATGGTTCCATTAAGAATGTTACACATTTTGGACAAATTTTCCTTAGCGATAAGCTTAAACTCATGGAAGTCCTATATGTCCCCAGTTTTAAATACAACATTTTGTCTGTAGCACAGTTGGCAGAAACCTCACAACTAAAATGTGTGTTCTATCCAAATTACTGCCTATTGTAGGACCTAATGAGTGATGAGGTTTTGGCAGTTGGAAAGCTTGTTGGAAAGCTTTACATCCTTGATCCTAAACACCTAAACGAATCAGTTTCTTTTCATAAAATAGCTACTGTTTCCTTACAGTCAAATGTACCCCAAACATATTCTATTTCTTGTAATAATCAGTCCCTTTCTGATTTGGCTTGTAATAATGTGCTTGTGATTGGCACAAAAGGCTGGGGCATGCCTCCACAACTGTTATCAAACATTTGGATTTTCTGAAATCACTTTGTGTTGATTCTAGTATTTCGCTGTTGCAAGCTTGTGGTGTATGCCCTAAATCCAAACAACACAGAATTCCATTTCCTATTAGTTCTATAAAAACTACTTCTATCTTTGAGCTGATTCATATAGATATTTGGGGCCCTTATAAAAGTCTTTCAGTTTGTGGAACTCCTCATTTTCTTACTGTGGTGGATGATTATAGTAGATCAACTTGGGTTTTCTTGATGGTGCATAAAAATCAGGTTGTTAGGTTATTATATGGGTTTTTTAAAATGGTGAATACACAACTTGAAAAAAAGGTGAAATGTGTGAGAAGTGATAATTGTGTAGAATTTTTGGGAAGAGATTGTCAGGAGTTGTTTCATCTAAATGGTGTATTACATCAGAAAAGTTGTGTTTACACTCCTCAACAAAATGGGGTAGTAAAGAGAAAACACAAGTCTTTGTTGCAAGTTGCAAAGGCATTAATGTTTCAAGCTTATTTAACAAAGAAGTTTTGGTCTCACTCAATACTGGCTGCCACTTTTCTAATAAACCGATTGCCTAGTTCAGTTCTTAGTTGGAAAACACCTTTTGAAATTCTTTATCAAAAAAAAAAAAAAAAAAAAAAACTAGACTACTCTAGATTGAAACCATTTGGTTGTCTATGTTATGCATCCAACACCATTCCCAACAAAGACAAAATTTCACCAAGAGCTTATAAATGCATTTTCATTGGTTATCAGTCAGGACATAAAGCCTATAAACTCTATGATCTATCTACCCACCAGATTTAGTCTCCAGAGATTTTCAATTTTTTGAACAAATTTTCTATACCAAACCATTCTTACATCTGGTCAAACAAACACTTTACCAGCCTTTATTGGTTCTAATATCACTTTTAATGCTCCAACCTCAGACACACTTGACAATTTAGCCTTTGCCATCTGACTTGCCAGATACAAGTCCAGTAAGTAAAACCAATATAAAGGAAGCAGGAGAACATACCGATTGTTCGAACGAATCTGAAGTTGAGGAACCTGATCAACATGTTGGATCTAATTTGGGTGATGGAATTCTACCACAGCACATATCTGGAAATGATGTTTCTGAATCATGGTAACCCATCAAATGCCAAGGAGGAGTTTCAGAATTAAAACACCCTCATATTGGCTCCAAGATTTTGTATTCCATTGTGTTAATACTGATCAGTTACCAGTAGTCACCATTCTTAACGCTCATTAGACTTCTTTCAGTTCCAAACATACACCACCCACTTTTCTATTTTATACTTCTCCCTCTTTTAGTAGTGCATATATGTCTTTCCTTGTCAATGTCTCTAATTTGTAAGAACCAACTTCATATTCCTAAGCAAGTAAGTCTGCTGCATGGGTGGAAGCTATGCATAAAGAATTAGAAGCATTGGAAACCAATCAGAGCTGGGAGGCTACTGATTTAGGCTATAGGTAGCAAGTGGGTTTACAAGATTAAGATGAAACTAGATGAGACTGTTGATAGGTACAAAGCCAGGTTAGTTGCAAAGGGTGATCACCAGGTTTATGGCATTGATTGTAAAGATAGTTTTTCACCTGTTGCTAAACTAGTTACCGTCAGAGTGTTTTTTGCTCTTGCCACTATGAAAAAATGGCTTTTGTACCAGTTGAATATAAATGATGCTTTTCTCCATGGACTTCTTGATGAGGAGGTTTACATGTTACCACCAGCGGGGTATAATAAATTGCAGCTAGGGCAAGTATGTTGGTTAAAAATGAGCCTCTCTAGCATGCCTCTAAACAATGGAATATAGAATTGTGTGACAAATTGGTAGCTTATGGTTTTCAACAATGTCCTTATGACCACTGTATGTTTGTGAAATCAGAGGATGGGGATTTTCTAGCTCTTTTGGTTTATGTGGATAGTCTTAATTACAGGCCCTAACATTGATGGTATTACACATCTTAAGCAATATTTAGATGCTCTTTTTACTATTAAAGATATAGGGCAAGCTAAGCATTTCTTAAGTCTGGAAATTGCAAGAAGTGAGCAAGGAACCTATCTTAACCAAAGAAAGTATGTTCTGGAGATCTTAAAGATGCTGGTTTGTTAGGTAGTAAAGCCACACATACACCTTTGCCTATGGGACTCAAACTTTCTGCTAATAATGATGCTCCTCTAGCTAAACCTGACCTTTATAGAAGGCTTATTGGTAGTTACTTTACCTGAATCTTACCAGACCAGATATTACCTTTTCTGTTCAACAATTCAGCCAATTTATCAATAATCCATGTGAGTCACATTGGGAAGCAGCTATACATTTACTGAAATATCTAAAGAGTTGCCCCTTCAAAGGTCTCTTTTATCCTTCCAGTTCAGATTTTACTCTTCAGGCTTATAGTGATGCTGATTGGGCAGCATACACTGATACTAGGAAATTTGTCACTGGTTACTGTCTCTTCTTCGGTTCATCCCTTGTTTTGTGGAAAACCAAGAAACAGAGTACTGTATCTCGGTCCTCTGCTGAGGCAGAATATCGAGCTTTAAGCACTACAACTTGTGAAATCCAATGGTTCTCATATATTCTACAGACTCTACATGTTCCAATTCTTACTCCAGTTCCTTTATGGTGTGACAACCAGGCAGCATTATACATCGTTGAAAAACTCGTGTTCCATGAAAGGACGAAGCATCTTGAGATAGATTGTCATCTAGTGCGGAACAAATTCAAGGACATTCTTCCTAAGCATGTTACCTCCAAATTCCAACTGGCTGATCTTTTTACCAAAGCTTTAGGGAATCCTCAATTCAATTTTCTAGTTGCCAAGTTAGGCGTGATAGACTTCCATCACTGCCAACTTGAGGGGTGGGGGGGGGGGGAGATGAAGAATATGTAATAGTAGAGTTATTTGGTGTTATTTCTATCATTTTGTATTAGTTAGTTTTAGTGTTATTTAATGATTAGTTAGTTTTAGTGTTATTTTTGTTATTTGTAGTAAATTTGATGGCCATATGTTAGTGTGGTTAGCTGACATTTTGTATATATTAGAACTATCGAACAAACTGTTATTTTGAGTTCAACAGAATAAATTGATTCTTTCTTCCAGATTCTTCCAAATAACAATTTGTTCAGCAGATCGATGGATTTTCTATAGAAATAGATTTGGTTCCGGATTTGGAACCAAATCTGACTGCGCGCCACCTAGGATCTGTGTGGCCGCACGGGTGACCCCTGCGGCCACATAGATCTCATGTGCGGCCTCGTGCGGCCGCACAGCAAGGCAGTACGCGCGCACGGGCTTCGCTGTGAGGCCACACCGATCATAATGGCCGCATGGATCTTAGGTGACGCTTACTACGCGCCACCTAAGCAGATTTGGTTCCATGTCTGGAGCCATATCTGTTACTATAGACAGATTCAGCAGATGAATACTATTATTATTTTTTGGGCAAGAACTTGAATGATGGAATAATTGGGTAGTGGTGTGGTATTTGAATCTTGAATATTGTTTTGTGGTGGAGAATGATTTTTTTTAATTACTTTAGTGTTAGAGAATCAGGATATATATATATATATATGTAAAATTATTGTGGTACTATAACTAAAAATATAAGTTAACTGTGGTTGATATATAATGTGGTGTATGAATTAATTTTTGTAGTGGTAATATAATTACACTTATTCTATTTATAAATGCATGCATATTGTTTGGGTTTATTATATTATTATTTATTATTATTATAATTATATACTTTAGAATAATGCTACGTAGTATCAGTGATTCAACTTATCATTTAATGTTACGTTAATATAATACCAATCACTAATGGTGCTAAAGAACATTACTATATACTCCATTTGTATCAGAAAAATAGGCTCAGTTTCTATTTTAATTTTTCCCATATTATAATCCACTTATATGAACAATGTTGAACAATTAATTTCTTTTCTAAATAACTCCTTAGTCCAACTACTAATAAATTTATAATGCATTAAATTGAATTAGTCTTGAATAGGGGTATGTTAGAAATTAAGAGTAAATTTTATATTTTCAATTACATTAATTTACATTTCTTAATCTATGATATTAGTTAATATGATCTTATTTTTATAGCTACGGAGGTTGTAATATTTATCAAGTTTAAGAAGAATTATGAATTCAAAAGACATTTTTTTTTTGTGAAAAGATGGACGCAAAAGAAAGTTAAATAAAGAGTATATGTCATGTCAATATGAAAAATGCATAAAATGCATTATAGTTCAATTTATAAGAAAAAGCAAGAAAGAGATGGGGAATCGGGACGTGGCTGTAATAGAGTATGTCACGGTTGGACCAGCTGCACCACTGGCTCCGTAAGTAATCTCATCATTGGTCTAAACAAAGCTCACTTAAGCGACTCTTATGCTTAAAACTTGAGTTTCACGCTTTACTATATTTTACGTTTTAGTAAGCTTTGATGACACTTTTATCACGTATTAATACGATTAAACATGCCTAAACTCAATATTTGACCTTCTTATTTTTTCACACCTTACACTTTTTAGAACATTAGATTTCATAATGTATGCAACAAAGGAAAAAACAGAAGAATATGGGCTTTCATTCAAAAAAATTTACAACTTTTCATACTTCTCATTTTCACATATTCTTTGCATATGTTCCCTTTAGGGGTGAACCTCGTTTGATTTGGAACATTTTTTGATTTATTTTCAAATAAACAATTGGATTCCGTTTGGAGAAATTACAAAATAAAATTAACCATTTCACTTTTCAAACCAAACAATTTAAATCTTCATTATGCTAACATGTGTGCTAAAAAAAATTAAAATAGCGTTGAATGATAATAAAATGTGACAATGTAAACTCATATAAAAGTTAGAAGACTCGGACTTGAATTGAATTGAAAAAAAATTGATATATACATAAACTAGTTGAGAATCGTGTTTTGCACGATTTCTAGTATAGCTTTGAGGCTGATTTTGTTAAAATAGCACTTCTTTTATCAGTGATGTTATTTATTTAGACTAGAGATCGGTCTCCAATCTAGTTGGCATCACTGCATTAAAGGATGAGTGGATATGTATAACTATATGAGGGTCTTCATTTATTCAATGGCAAATAATGAGATGATCTCTACTCTAGATAAATAACATTATTTTTCTTTTATTATGATATTTATGTTAATTATGTTAATGACAAGAAAATAGTTTACCAATTTCTAATAAATTTTAAGAATTACAAAAAGAACATTTAAAATTTTTTATTTCATTATTATCACATAAGTTTGTATTACATAAGTCTGCATTACATTTTGGTTGCCTATATAACAAAGGAAACGAATTTTGGTAGATCGGCAAATGTTATCGAGAGGAAATTGCACCTTTTAAGTTTTTAAATTTCTTGCGTAGTATGTTAAAATTTGCAAGCCTATTTATTTGATTTTTTTTTTCATTTGACTTGTACCCCATGGTAAAATATACTATAGTGGCCAATAATTATATTATTATTATAAATTAAATTATTCAAATATTACTTTAATAAATAACTCTTAATTATATTACTTTAATATAAACATCCAAACTTCATTCTTTCTTTACTTAAAAAAACTCCATATTTTTTTGGTCCAGAAAGGAAACTCCACATTTTTACATAAAATTATGTTTCACATTTGGAAAATACTATTTGTAGGTAATGATTCAAGTAATTTTTTACAAAATGATAGTAAATTTACAATATTACCCATGTATATTGTATGATTAGGGAAAATAACTTAAGGATAAGACGGTGAATTTACCTTATTTTATAAAAGACTGCCTAAGTGGTTCACTACAAATAGTGGGACTCTTCACATTTTCCTATAATATTGTTTTTTGGGCTAAATATCTCGCATTGAAAATCTAAACTCGAGATATGATTTTATTAATATCGAAAAAGCCTACAAAGAGGAGGGGGATTTATGTACCTTAGAGCATCTTCAATGGGAGGGTGGATTGTAGGAGTGATGTGGAGGAGAGAGATAGAGAGAATATGATTATTTGAAGTAAATAGGAATAAAATGAGGCGTAGGGAAAAAAGTGGGAAAAATGAAAAAGATGAGAGATGTGAAGATAAATTCAAAAATAATGATAAAATAGTAGTAAAGAAGGTGAAGACGAGGGTGTATTTGTGGACCTTACACGGGACAGGGGCTTGAGAGAGGAAAAGTGAGGAAAAATTGTGGAAATGAGAGAAAGGTAATTAAAAGAAAATGAAAATAGATAAAATTACAGGACCCGCGATTATTTATTTATTTATTATTTTTTTGTCTCCCTCTTTCCTCAAATGAACTAGGTCCTTTTTTCAGAGCATTAAGATGATTTTAGTTTAAGAGTGCATATTCCACTTTTTTAGAGAAAATCTTTAAACTTAAAGAAGGAAAATTATAACATTCTCCAACAAATTCTTAATTTTACTTTTTTTTTTTTTTAAGAAAAGCATTTATTTTATTCTTTATTTTAAATTAATATTCATATTTCTATATGTCAATGACCAATAGAATTAAGTACAATTTTGTTAAACCAAGAAAGGAATATTGAAACTTGTAGCCATTAAATTTTAGTGAGTGCATTTGGCTCTCCAAATTTAGAGACTCAAACCCCATTTTCTATTTTTAAAAGTTTATTTAGAGGGTTTGTTGGACCTTATATATTTTTTTACATTCACTCTGTAAAATAAAGAGTATTTTGACTTTAAAGAGTCACTTGAAAATGCTCAAATTAGATGTTTTACAAACCAAATCAAGCAATGAGTGAACGTTGCCAAGTAAAATGATGCATGAACTCTCTACAATCTCATATATGCTAATAACCTAAACTACTCAGACAATCACAAAAGTATATACAGGAAAATTTAATGTGACCTGAGATAGGGAATATTCATTCTATCAAGTCTCACTATACCACACTGTTTAACCCAATTAGAATCAGGTTTCTTCCAATATACCAGCCTGATCAGTTGAATAGGTTTCCTATAATACTTCTATACTGCATCTTAATCCAAAAATAGAAAATAGGAGCAAAGACCTATGTGGTTTAATATCATCTCATTTGTTTCCCAAACTCAGTCAATGGTTCAAATTCCCTCTCCTACAATCCCTTTGTAATATAAAAAAAGGAGAAAATAGAAAGGCACAAACGAATGTATTCTGGTCTATTTACAATATCTAAAACGACAATTATATTACTACAGAATTTGCTTCACTCACTACATTATTATATTCCCAACACAAATAAAAGGAAAATTTACTAACCACAACGTACTAAATTGACAATTATATCCAACTTACTAAAAAAAATTACAAAAAAAAAAAAAATAGCAATAACAAGTGTGGTGTGCATTTCTAGGTTCTAATTCCCATTTCTATTTGTATTCTCCGTCTCCACCGTTACCTAGATCGCAAGCACTCAACCAAACCTATCCTTGAACATCTCGTCAGAAATTGAACATCCAGAAATAGAAAAGCACACGATTCAACAGCCCTAAGAACTTCATTTTTTTTCTTTTTAATAGTTTTAACAATATATATGGAACTTGATCTCTACTCACTTTGCTGTTTGAGATTTGAGCAGGTTATCACGACTTTAGCAAAACGTCTGAATCCAAATCCCAATTCGCAGCAGTGGTCGCCGGCCTGGGAAGGATTTGATGAAAAAGGATTTAAAAATTGGGAAAGGGTTCAATCATGAATGTGGTGCGCAATGGATAAAAAAAATGTTAAAAGATATTGACACGAGGCTGTTAATATAATTAAGGACCTTTAAGCTTGTAAATGAAAAAAAGAGTATTAAATCGTTGGCAATCAATTTTGATTTGTAGTGGCAATATAATGGCAATTAAAAGAGAGGGAATGAGGCTAATGAGGCCCACCACATTTAGTTAAGAGGCTATGTTAAGGTACTGGGACTAAGATGTCTCAGATTTGATTCCCCCTGTATGAGGTATTTTCTATATTTTATTATAGTGTGTATTCCCACTGTATGTGAGTTTGTTTTATTGATTTTCTTGACTCTGTGTTTTAGTAAGATAAATATCTATGCGCATTTGTATTGTAATGATGCAAATTTGTGATTATACTTTAAAGAAAAAAGAGAGGGAATAAGTTGCTCAAAAAAAAAAAAAAGAAGAAGAAGAAGGAGAAAGAGAATGAATGGGAAACTTTTAAATTTCTCATTTTACCCCATTTTATTCGCCGAATTTAAAATGATACCCTTATTTAACATTTAATTAATTTCATTTTTTGTTTTTATTACTACTCTGTTTCAATTATTTAGTCATATTTTTTTTGAGATGTCTCAAATATATGGTCTTATTTCTATATTAAAAAGTTTAATTTACATTACATTACAAATCTATTGACATTTAATACTTTAATTATAACTATTACTTTTGAATTTTACTTATTAAATATTGACAAATCACAAACACATATCACAAAATGTGCCTTTTCAATATATTTCTTAATCCTTGTAAAAAAACAAATTAAACTAAATAATTAGGACATAGGTAGTAATAATTTTTAATCACCAATTCATAAATGTCTAACTTTTCAACTTCTACATATTATTATTTTTATCGTATAACTTTCACACAATTTATGAATTTAGTTAATATTTTACTAAACATGATTTTAATCCAACTATTAATTCATCTATTATTACTTTTTTTAATGTAATATAAAACCAGTTCACCCCATTACTACTTAGCCGGTCAAGATTACAATTACAATCTACGACGTCAACAAAACGACAATAACCATGCACAAGAATACATAATGGTAAAAGATATGTACGTGTCACAAAGTTTATTATCCTGCAAATTCTTTTTTATATGTTATACGTGTTACAACTTACAATACAAATTAATACTTATACATGTATAAATATATACTCATCTTCAAGAGTTTTGATCCGGATACACCTGATGTATGTAACACATTCTCTTCTATTAATTTATATGGCCTCATATGTGGGTCGATGAAACTAGTAGAGGAGAATGTATTACATACACATAGTACCTCTATTATAGAGACATCTAGCGTTTCTGGATCAAAACTCATTCAGTTGGATGCTCTGAAAATGGTAGAATTTAAAAAGAGAAATAGTGGAATGTGACGCCAAATTAGCTTTCTTCATACCTTTATTTCATGTATCATTACTTGTCTCATATAATATTAGATTTATCAATTTACTTTTGTGATAGAGGTCACTTTCTATTAACCTAATATATCAATATTCTTTTATTTATATTTCAAAAATTACTAAAAAATACATGAATATATAGTTCATCTTTTACATATGACGTGCAACACACTTTTTTATCACTAGTTATATAAAAACTCTAAACTTCGAACAAGAAGTAATAATAATAATCTATATATTATTAATAAGAGAAGTTTCTCTGGTATAATTTTTCCCTCTACTGGTCTGATTTCATAAGGATTCTGATGACATCATTGATGGCATCATCTGTGAAATTATATATTTTTTATTTTTTCCTAAATTACTTTTTTTCACTGCAACAATCAACTTTTTGGTTATTCAAAATAAACCTATTTGTTGTACTACTTCTTAATTTCTATTGGCAGTTGAGTTATTCCAAAAACTCAAATCTAAACTTACTCTGTTTATATTCTTCTTACCTTTCTAATGAATTATATATATATATATATATAATAACAAAATGGACCATTGTGAGGTTCCACCAAATTATTTTTAATTTTTATCATTAAATGTATAAGTATAGTAGATTGATGGATTTTGAATTTGGCAATATTAAATAATACTCATTTCTTGAAATAAAATGTTATTTTCTTTGTGATAAATTGTCAACATTTGACAATATAACAAACTTATATCCCCTAATTATAATTTTAGTTATCACAAACATTATCTAAGAGAAATTAAAAGCAATGAATCATGCACTCGCAAATGGTCTCGAATAAAAATTTATAAGTTTAATAGAAACTTATGTTGAGATTTCATATCATTCTAAAATAGTTACATGGCCTTCATTTCACTGCACTTTACTACACAAATGTTAGACTTTTTCCATCTCGAAAATTTCTTTTTATGCTGAGAGTTAAATGATTGATTGATGCATCTATAGACACACATGCATGCATAAACACATGCTTTGCATTTGAGTTGCGATTCCTTGAATATTTTTATTTCATATAAGTGAGCTCTTTTTTTTTTTTGCCCCATGGGGATAATTAATTTATGATTCTTGGCTTTCCTCATTTCAGATGTGCAATAGATAAAAAGTAATAGTGGAGAATATGTGTGATTACGTGACACAAAAACAGGGTCGAAGCACCTAATTTAGTTTAACAATGACATTAATTCAATGACAAATGATTCTGGCAGTCTTCCTTTTAGGGACAGTTTCGTTTATTTTTGGAGTCATTGTTGAAACTAAATAGCCAAGAATGAGTGAATCCATTACAAGCAAATGAGTTATTTTTTAGGCCAGAGATGCTGACATTTGGGGGACATTAATTGGAGCATGTACCGAGTTCCTACAAATGTAGAGCTTGCTGTAGAACATTTACTGTACTTAGAGTAAAATTAATGTTGAAGGAAAAAGTCGAGAGGAAAAAAGTTAAGGGGAAAAAGTTATAGGGAAAAAACCTATCTCCAAATAATGTGTGGACAACCTAGGGGAAATATTTAAATTAGATATGTGTCAAAATTTGATTCGTTTAAATATAGATTTGTGGGTCAAGGAAAGTCAGTGAATTGGGTAATTGAGGGGCTAATTTGGGTTTTCCCACACCCTACATTAATCTTGCTTTTAGACCCACAACATCCTAGCTCCGATATATTATTATCAAATTTATAGGCTGATTCTAGAAATTGAGAGAATGTTCATCAAATTCAGAATATTAAGAAAAATAGAGGAGTGTAAAACGGGTTTTAGCTGGATTGAACTAAATAACATCACCTATATGTTTGTCTTTTTAATTTTTTTACGTATAATTACAATTCTTATTATGGTAGTACAAATGCATATAGATATATCCTTATGAAGCACAATGTACAAAAATCAAGAATACAAACCCCTATTCAGGGGACTATAATAAATCAATAATACAAACCCCTATACATGGAACAACAAACTACATATAAAATGTAAACAAACCCCACTTGGGAAATTGAACCTGGGACCTCTAAATTATTAATTTTAATGTACATTCAATGAAAAATAATTACTTCAATTTATATATGTTTTTGTTGAAAATTTTTATGGGTGTTATTCCCGTGTAACGCATGTGTGAGAATTCTAATAATAATAATAATAATAATAATAATAATAATAATAATAATAGCAGCCAAGATTAATGTCAGTCTGATGACATACTAATTGGTTTCTCAAAATCTTGGTTAAGGGTTCGATTCTTTTCCCCACCACCCTTTTCTAATCTAATATAAAAAATTAAATTTAAATAATAATAACAATATATTCGATTCATGCACATCTAAATTAGAAATCGTAGGTGCTATTAAAACGTAATTCTTATTTGATGCATGAGCAAAATAAAAAATGTTTCTAGTATTGTAATTTAGGGTAGTAAACTCTGTCCAAAATTAGTCGGAATGATTGATAAGAGCTCCTCCTTTTTTCTTTTTTACTTGAACGATTGATAGTTTCTCTCTCTTTTTTTTTTAATTATCCTTTTGGTGTGGAATTATTGCTGCTAAAAGCTAAAAATGGGAAGTTCTTTTTTGGAAGTCCCAAAATTCCAAATTCAAAGCCCCAAAATGGAAGTCAAAGCTCAAACTACAGAAATGTTTGTTGGCTTTGTTTGCATGTTTCACAATGCAAACTTGCAACTCAATCAAAATCTGTCTCTCTCAAAGAGGGAAAATGGACTACTTCACAAAAAAAAAAAAAAAAAAAAAAAAGAGGGAAAATGGACGGGCTGGAAAA